>JABTTQ020002515.1:0-92916 GCA_016081115.2 Rehmannia glutinosa | reverse complement strand
TTTCATTAAAAATTATCATCATGGAAGCAAATCTAACACGATTCCTATGTTCACTATTGAAGAATTTGATGATTGGAAAATTCGTGATGCGGCTCATCTATCAAAGATTACATGATGAGATGTGGATAGTGATAGAAGATGGGCCTCCGCAAATATTAAAGGTGAACAACCGCATTTAAGAGTTGTTAAAAAGGGGGAAGAAGATGCAAGACCGGATCGCCTCATGGTTGAAAACCAAGAACTGAGTGGACAAATGATGACCAAAAGATACAACCTGGACAATATAGCCAAGGATATTCTCACAAAACTTGACAAAGCCATGTTCAACAAGGTGAAATCTTGCAAAACGCTAAGGAAATCGGGGGACAAATCGACATTGATTTGTGAAGGCTCGTAGCAAATCAAAGAAAACAAACTTTCTTCCGCCGTCAGACAAAAATTTGAGAACTTTAAAATGATCTCGTGAGAAAACTGATCAACCGGATGCTCGATTTACGTAAATCACAAATGAGTCAAGTCTACACTTGGAAAGGAATATACATGAGAAGGAAATGTGTATGAAGATCCCGAAAAGTCTTCCACTGAATGGAGATGAAGGTCATGGCATCGAGACATTCCATGGACCTATCAAAGACATCCAACCATGAGTTATTCTCGGACCTCAAAGCCTATGAGTTTGAGCCGAGAAGAAAGACCTGTGAAGAGACAAATTGCATCCAAAACAACAACATTCTAGTTGTCAAAGATGGAAGGAGAGTCAAGTCAAAGAGGCAATTGACCCGTAAGAAATAGCCCTAATGGTTAAAAGATTTAACAAGTTCTTTAACAAGAACTACAAGAGAGAAAGGTGAATCCTCCGAGTAAGACACTCGGCTCCCTCCAAATCAAGGGATGATAGCCAACCAAGAGGACATCATCAACAAGTTGAGTATCAAAGTGGCACAACTCAAGAATAGAAAGAGTGAGCAAAAGGTCGAATATCTATGTTGGAATTGTAGACAACCAGGTCACTATGCCATTGATCGCTCATATCCCGTAGTCAACAAGGCAAACGAAGAAGAAAGAAAGGTCTTGAGAAAGAAGACAAGAGAAGAAAAAGGCAATGATGGTCTGCAGAGATCGCCGAGACAACCAAGTCAAGAGAGACAAATGACTCGAGAGCAAGCGAAGTCGACTACTCAAGTGACTCGAAGAAGAAGCCTTGATCCGCTTAATGGCCAAAGAACAAGATCAAGAAGATGAGGTACAATCTAACTCAACAAGCTCGTACACTAGTGATAGTGATCGACACACACACTTCATCACCCATCGATCTTTATGATTCATTAGGCAAAATGATGAAAGATTTTGAGCACATTAAAACCTCACACACACTATTGAATGAGGAAAACAAATTACTCAAAAGTCAAAACTCAAAGTCGACTAAGGAGCCGAGTACTCTAAGTCAAATAGCCGATGAGAATAAGAGTTTAAAGGCTGAAAATGCTAAATTAATAGCGTAAATTGCCGCTATAGAAAAGAGGGAGAATGACCTCAAAAATGTTATTGCCTCATTCACTAAGGCATCTAAATCATTGGATGATCTTATTATGAGTCAAAGAAAATGTGGAGACAAGACAGCTAGATTTAATTCCTTTGTGCCATGTCAAACCTCAAGAGTAATTTTGGAAAAAGGATCTTCAAGTCATGAAGAGTCCGAAAAATCCAAAACTCTAAATGATGCACACACTTTCAATCCAAAGCACAATACTAAGCGAAATCGGCCTTGGTTACAAAGGAAAAGGAAAATGCCTATTGAGAGTCCGAAAGGACAAATGAGAAGAGATTCACTGAGTCCTCAAAGACTCCAAACAGAAAATACTCAGAAAGAAGGTGCAGCTACCAAAAATCCTTAAAACTCATAAAAGAAATACATATGATGGGAATGGTAGAAAATATCCAAGCCAAGCCGACCGAATAATGTGAACTATCACCTGACTTATGGAATACAAGCTCAAATGGCAAAGGCCTAGAACTCAACAAAGGCCATTCCAAAAGCATAAGAGCTTTCATCAAGACACATATGCACCTAGGCACTACACTCAAAGACACCACAATTACCCAAGAAAGGCAATTGCTAAAACACATATGCAGTATACGGACAAAAGAGAAATTTGTATGAACCTGGGACTCCCCAAGCAATTTGCCAGGATTGATCATGATTATGGCACCGATAGATGGCAACCTCTTGAGTCAAATCATTTGGCTATAGGTTGGTTGGATCATCTTATAATTCTAGCCCCTCAGACCCGCATAAGAATGGGTACCTAAAACTTAATTTCCTTGATTGCGGGTTCAATGAACAATCGAGTGCCAAGGAACCTGGTACATGGATAGTGGTCATTCCCGGACATATATGACAGAAATAAGAGAAATCTGTCAAAATTCAAGGAAGTCAAAGGAGCCAAAGTCATATTTGGAGGAAATGAAGCTCCTGGTGAAATAAGAGGCATTGATCCATCCGTATAATGGTTTAGAAATCACAGATGTTGCATATGTTGAAGGACTAAACTTCAATTTACTAAGCATCGATCAACTCATGACAAGGGCTACAATGTTGGATTCAACATACGGGAATATGCCAAATCAAAAATGTTGAATCTAATGAAGTTGTGCTACAAGGATGCGATTAAAAATATGTATGTAGTGGATTGGTCAACTCGCAACACCCAAAGACTGCTCTCTACTAGCAAAAGAGCACAAATGAATCAAGTTGGTTGTGGCACAAAAAGCCGAGTCATCCGAATTTCAAAACGATTAATAAGCTAGCAAGAAGTCATCTTGTGGAAGGACTTCCGGACTCGAGATACAAGAAGGAGAGTATATGTGATGCATGTCGAAGGAAAACAAATCAAGTCGTCGTTCCAAGAAAAGACTTGCCCATCCTCAACAAGAATATTGCATCCGCTTCATATGGATCTATTTGGCCCAAAGGAACCAAAGCATAAGTGGAAAGAAATACACCTTGGTGGTAGTAGATGACTACTCAAGATATACATGGACAATATTCATGTGCAAGAAGAAAGAACTCTACAAAAGCTACCACACCGATGAAGAGGATACAAATGAGAAGAGTCAAACCATTATCAAAATAAGATCGGATAGAGGAACCGAGTTTGTCAATGGAATAATAACTCAAGATCTTGTGTTGAGAATGGTATTGGTCATGAACTATCACCGCAAGGACTCCACAAAGAGAATGGAGTTGCAGAAAGAAAAACAGAACCCTCAAAGAAGCAGGGGACCATGACCATGTTAGCGGGAGGTTACCAAAAAAGGTTTTGGGCTGAAGCAATCAACACACCGCTACACCCAAAACAGATGTATGATAAATAGGCAAATGACAAAGACTCCTATGAGATCCGGATCGAAGAAAACCAAATGTTGCATATTTCAGATATTTGATGTAAATGCTTCATCCACAATAATGGCAAAGATAACCTAAAGGCTTTTGATGCTAAAGTCGATGAGGTATCTTCTTAGATACTCACCGAAAGCAAAGCCTACGTAATACTCAACAAAAGAACTATGGTTACGAAGAATCCATTCATGTAGTATTCGATGAGCCAAACATAAATGGAGAAGACATTGAAGAGTCACCGATAAGTCAAACATCCAACCTTACGTAAGAGTCCCTATCTTTGCCGAAGGCAGGGATTATCAATTCAAGAAGATGAGATAGTCAATCTCAAAAGCGGTGAAAATCAAGTGAAATGAGTGATCACGAAGAGTCGACCACAAAGAACACAAATGCAAGTCGATCAATCCAACCTAACTTACTTCAACCTCCGACGTAAGATGGCCGAGAGACCATCCACCAAAACTTGTCATTGGAGACATGAGAGAAGGTGTCAAGACAAGATCCGTAACTCAACAAGAAGCAATGTTCACATGCTTCATCTCGGCAGATAGAGCCCAAAGATGTGTCACAAGCATTGGATGACACACATTGGATTCAAGCTATGCAAGAAGAGTCAATCAGTTTGAGAGAAATAAAGTATGGGAATTAGTACAAAGACCCATACATCAAAATGTTATTGGAACCAAATGGGTATTCGTAAATAAGATGAACGAGGAAGGTTCTGTGGTAAGAAACAAAGCAAGATCGTAGCCAAAGGATATTGCCAAGAAGAAGGAATAGATTTTGATGAAACATTTTCTCCTCGTAGCAAGATTGGAAGCTATAAGGATGTTTCTTGCCTATGCAGACTCACAAAAATTTCATTGTATATCAAATGGATGTAAAAAGTGCATTCCCGAATGGATTATTGGAAGAAGAAGTGTATGTTGAACAACCTCCGGATTTGAGCGTAAGACTCTTGGAGACAAAGTGTACAAACTCAAGAAAGCCCTGTATGGATTGAAACAGGCACCTGAGAGCATGGTATGATACCCTCACACAATTCCTAACTCGAAAATGGATTCACTAAAGGAAAAGTGGATAGAACACTTTTCGTAATTCAAGACAAGAAGAGTATAACGCTTGTTCAAATATATGTGGATGACATCATTTTTGGATCCACTAACAAAGAGCTGTGTGAAAAATTCTCAAACCTCATGCAAAGTAAATTTGAAATGAGCATGATGGGAGAGAGTGACATTTTTCCTTGGACTTCAAGTGAAACAAATTTGAAGGATGGAACTTTCATAAGTCAAACAAAATACACCAGAGATTTAATGAAGAAATTTGGTATGGAGGAGAAGTCTTCAAAAATACCAATGAACACATCACCAAAATGGACATGGACGCAGATGGCAAGCCTATAGATCAAACAAGATACGAGCACTTATTGGATCATCGCTCTATCTCACGCTAGCAGTGCCAGACATCACCTTTCTTTGCAGAGTGTATGTGCAAGATTTCAATCTGCTCCAAAAGAGAGCCATATGACTGCAGCTAAGAGAATATTGAGATACTTAAAAGGAAACCAAGAAGTAGGGCTATGGTATCCAAAGGAAGGTGGATTCAAGCTAATTGGCTATTCGAGACTGACTATCTTTGGATGCAGAGTGCACAGAAAAGTACTTCAGCACATGTCAAATGCTTGGAAACAGACTAATTTCCTGGTTTAGCAAGAAGCAAAACTCAATAGCCACCTCTACAAATTGAGGCGCGAATACATAGCTGCGGGGCAAACAAGTTGTGCCCAAGTCCTATGGATGAGACAAAGAAATGAGAGATTATGAAATTGAAGAAAAGAAATTCCAATCATGTGTGATAACACAAGTGCCATTGCAATCACTCAAAATCCCGTGTTGCACTCAAGAACAAAACATATAGATGTCGATATCATTTCATAAGAGATCATGTTGAAAAGAAGGACATTATCTTGGAATATATCTCAACCGATAAGCAACTAGTGACATCTTCACAAAACCATTATGTGAGTCAAGATTTGAAGAACTCAAACATGAGTTGGGGCTAATTGAGCTAAGTCGAGACACGGAAGAATCAAAGAAAAGAAATGAAACAGAAAGAAGGTGAAAAAGAGTCGAAAACAAAAACTAGCTCAAGAATCACCAGATGTCGGAAAAGTCACTATACCAAGTCACCGGATAAATGAGTCACTAAGAGAAATGTGAGAAGCGAGTTAAATCGCCTAAGAGATAAGTCAATAACTTATGAGCAAAGAGACAAAAACGCAATGTTTTTGACTTAGCGAATGTTTTAAGAGACACGTCAAAGATAATGATGATGTGTACAGACATAAAGCCGCACACCAAGCCTATGATTGGATATAAATGCTGCCGCATTAAATACGAGACATGAATCGCTCAATATGCGTGCGAAATCCAAGCCGTTGATTTCGATCACGATTCAAAACCGTCTGCACGCCCTTTCATAAACCATATTTAAACCATTTTTTCGCCGCTTTCTCTCACACTTCTAAAACTGCTCAATCTCTCTCTCAAAAAGCAAAGGCAAACACTCTCGAAACCCTATCAAACTTCAAATCTATTTCTCAACTTTTCTTGAAATTATTCTGAGAAATGGCACCAACATATGACTTTACCAAGTTGGGAAAACAAATCCACACCCTGGTTCGACCGTGATTTCGACTTTAATGGTGAAGCAGGGTCCGACGACACCCTGGTGAAGAAAATCGCGGAGAAGCTAGAAATGGCAGGATCGAAACCGCTTCTAACACCGGGAGTATCCTATGACCTATGTGGAGGAGGTCGCACAATTCCCACGTGAATGCCGAGATTCACGACGAAGGAATCAAGTCATCATCTTCACGGGAAGCAACCGACTATCACAACGCAAGGATTTGGCTGAATATTGCTCACTACCGTAAGAGGGAGCATCCGAGATCAAAGAGGCTGATGTAAACTTGGCCGACGCATGGAAAGAAATAGCCAAGTCCGATGTTGCTTTACAAAATAATATTCACAAAGAAACAAGAGACTGGCCAAGGAGGATTATCACAAATTGTTGGACATTGTTGCTGTGTATCGACATCAAATTTGGCTTTTGACCAATCACAAAGGCAAAATTGATTGTGATGGCTGCAATAATCGAAGAAAAGAAGATAAACTCGGGTTGAGTTTATCTACAAAGCAGACTCGCCAAAACGTGGGAAACAAGTCCTTCAAAGAAGATGGGTCATTTGGAGGATCCTGGGGATATGGCCTAGTGATTGGCCGCTATTGAGGTGAAAGGAGTACCTCTTGCAGACATGGAAGGCCTTCCATGTTAACAAGAGGATGTTCGAGCTAATCTCTCCGGTGCTCGAAGCGTCGTACGCCAAGAGAGCCGACACCAAATGTGAGGGGAATCACCGACCCAAGACATAGCCGCCTCTCTCTCCAACCAAGAAGAAAAAGCCCCCCGCACTGCCAAGAAGTCTCACGCCCCCGCAAAGAAAGAAAACCAAACATGCTCCTCGCCCGCAGCCAGAGTCACCGCCTCAAGCGGCCGTGTCACCCCCGCAGCGCAGCTGGTCGAGAAGGACTCACAAATTCCTTCTCTCGATCGTCAAAAGAGGAGATCTCGACAAACCTGACGGCCACTCCTCGTAAACAAACACAAGCACCGCCCCAAGCGCCCCAAGACTTAGAGGACACCGTCTCGAACCAGAAATCCCTCCTCGGTACAAACTAAGAGACGAAGAAGACTTGTAAAGCAATCCGAGCAGAGAAACCAAATGAGTCACTACTCGGCTAGCACAAATACACGGAGACTACTCGGAGAAGTAGAGTCTCCGATGTAATTGATGAAACAGCCAAGTCTCCGAAGGTGATCACAGAGGCAACCCGAAGACACAACCGTAGCTCACACAAATTAACTCAAGAAGAACCAGCCCAAGCAGATAGTGATGTAATGATCCTATCTCCACCTTACCCATCCCGGTAATCGTCATGTGAGTGGAGAAAATGGAAGTTGAGCAAGTCAAGGGAACAGCCCAACGGCCGAATTCATAGAAGAAGAAGAGGAATCGCTAAATTTCTCGATTATCTATGCGTTCCCACTTCTAGATGAAGACAACCGCATGAATATTCTCGCAGATCTACAAGGACAAGGAGAGAGAAAAGCAAGTCAAGAAGACGAAGCACGAGAAAAGGCAAGTATCGCCTCTCTCTCCGCACCACGTAACACTTCCATCCTCTCCTTGATGTCTTCTCCGAAGTGACGAGGAACTGTGAGAATGCCGCGCCACGTAAGAATTGGGTCAGATGCAAAGAAGCATTGCGTGAATCAAGAATCCTTCACGAGCAAAGACCGATGGAGGGACCAGAGAGTCCTCCGAACACAAAATGAAATCGATCCAATGGGAGTGGTTCAAAGAAATAGCCACCGATGTTGCCGCTACCACTTCCCACCTAACTAACTCGGAAGAAGGCAATAAGGAACTGGGCGATGAAACCGGGCTAGTGGGGACCCCAGTTGAGCCAACCCCTATTGAAGGTGTGCCACCACCGCCCCAACGGTTTAACCATCAACTCGCAACAGCCGGGAGTTTGGAGACGAGTGACCCCACTCCAAGTCACTCACCGGTGCTCCACCAGGGGGGAAACTCCCTCCACCGCAAAGTAAGGTCGGAGGATGCTGCAGATGACTCCACAAAGAATGTAGGAGGCGAAGCAAAGAACACTCAAACACAAGAAGAACATCAAGTTGCCATCAACGAAGCTCGATACGATTGAGACTGTCTCACCGAGGTGCCAACAGCTAATGACGCAATGACGCCGATGCGATGAGGCACAGAAGGAATGTACCGGGAGTTAACACTGGCGCGATGAAAGCGCAATCCATGGAGTTGAGACTCCAATGGATGCCATCGAGAAGACCCTAAGACAAATGACACCGCGAAAGGGAAGACCAGCCTCGCAGCAGAGAGACCGCCGGAGGAAATGAAGGCCCACGGGAGGTTGAGACTTCCCGGTAACACAAACAAGTAGAGAGAACATCCCTCCCGCAACCATCGATCCATCCGAGAAGGAGATCGCACTTCATGATTCCCGGAGACAACCCTCGATGTCACCTTTCTCGGGATCGGGGCGAAGAAGAAGGTTCGAGTCAACTCCCATGACAAATCCAAAAGACTCACCGGATGTTCCAGCACGAGCAAGTCCGATCCCAAGACTACTCGCGACCTTTAATTTTGATGATGAGCCACCAATGGAAATCTCATCATCGTCCGATGACGCTTCGATAAAGGCCGAGGACCCGCCACTTACTCAAAAGGAGAAATCACCGAGACCAACGGTCGTTAAGATAGTGAGGCTCAAGAAGCCGAGTATATCGCACCACAAAACCCACCAACCGTAGACCACCGCCCGCTCCTCAAGCTACAAATGGATCGATTCCCGTAAGAACTTCACGCCCACCGCTTATCATCGAACAAATCCCGGATGGCGGTGATGAATCCTTTGTGGAATCTTTCCCTTTCTCACCGGAGATACCGTAACTCCACGAAGAGTCGAAAATGAGCAAGCACGCTATCACGCACTAGCTCCTGCTTTCCACTCAGCACCATTGTTCCCGATTTCGATTTCGATTTCGACAGATGGCCATCACCGCAATGAAGAATCACCAAGTACGAGAAGTGTTCAAGGCACTCTTTCTTTGTCGGTTGAAAAGATGGAGAGGCATCGCCTCCTTGATATGCGCCCGGACAACAGAGATGCCAACCTTACACCGACTTGAGAGGCATCACAATCGGATAAGGGAATGGTGGCAACAAAGAAGAATCAATGCGTGTGGAACAACAGAGATACTTCAGACAATTATTCAACAAGTCTGTGTGGAGAGTCGAAAATGTTGACGCGAAAAACGGTCATGGAACACATTGAACATATGCACGAAGCTCACACCGCCGAGATCAAGTCGCTGCGTGAGCGTAATGCAAATGATATACAGCGTTGGAAGAACACATGACAAGAAAATTCAGCCTTCTCATGGCCGAGATGAAGTCGATTTCAAAGAGAATCCAACGCTACTCGGTCAATTCGTGCGGCAAAGATAAACGCAGCAGACTTGAAGCAAAATTCAACCATCGAAGATTTCGACTTCATGCTTGCCAAAGATGTTCCCGGGGTTCCTCTATCCTTTGATGATGCCAAAAAGGGGGAAGAGGAATACCTTAAAGAAAAAAAATCAAGTCGAGAAGAAAGGAGCAAATGACAAGGAACAAATGAGAAGGGAAAATCACCGAGGAAATTTTGAAATCAAGAAAGGAAAATCACGAGGGGAAGGATCAAAGAATATGACCTTGATGATTGCACAAACCCCCAACAGGGTCCTCACAAATGACATTATAAGCAAGAACTCCCCGTGACTCGCCACTCCAACACTCTGCAGATCTATGGCCGAGAAGAGAAAAGAAATTGAAGCAGGGGATGAAGGAGGTGGAAGGAAGAATGGATGCCAGGGTGATGAACATTTTGAAAGAACACGGAGGCATTCCAGTTGACAGAGACACGTATGCCATTTCGTATGTCGGACAGAGCCAAGATCGCTTGATTTAATTTAAAACGCTCGAATCAAGGTTATTTTGCAAATATGTCCTCGCTCAAGCTTGGGATCTCGTTCGGGAAAAGGGTCTCACACTATGTGAAGAAGCCGACAATGAGACAACCGGCAAATCCTCTGCTGGTCACTCCGCCGGGCACTCACCGAAAGAAAAGGCCCCAAGATATATCGCCTGAGTAGGTAGAGGAAGAAGCATCAGTGGAGGAAGAAGCTTCTGACCTAGGCCTCCGCCCAAGAATATTGAATACGAGATCCAGGAAAGAAAGGAGGGATCTACTGGCGGGCTTTGACCATGTGGCGAACTTGCAAGTGGCCAAAACCAACGCCGAGTATGCAAAAGGATAGAAGAAGAAAACAAGAGACAAACTCAGCTATGGCAGGAGAGACAGAAAGAATAAGGAGAGATGAAGTTGCCAGAAGGCATATGAGAAGAAAAAGAAGGCAAACATGACGAGAAGAAGAGAAGAAGAGAAGAAGATGCTTGATCAAGATGAAAGAAGAGACAAATGAAGAGATGAAGTGTTGTTTGCCCAACCCTTCGTGTATTTTATATGTAAATACATACAATGTAAGTCTTCTCAGAATAATGCTATAAATTTTTTTGAGACAATTACATACTCGATACACCTTGTAAACAATTGTGTTAAGTACAAGAATGATATGATCAATAAAAAGATTGATTATGCGCATACATTCTATGTCAATACACTATCCGTATGTATCTTTGTTATTTGCATCTTTGTATGATTTAAGTTTTGGCATCATCAAAAAGGGGGAAATTGTTAGGAATTTTATTGTTTAGATTTTGATGAATGCCATGTAAAACTTAGAATAGAAAGTTGGCTCCCAATTCTTGCTTTGAAATGTATTGTAACAATTAGAGTGGCTGCCGAGTTAAGTCGCCTACGCTCCAACTTGCAAGAAGACAACAAGGCTTGAAGGAAAACTCACTGTGAGACAATTGAGTACAACAAAGAAGAGCAGACAGAACTCGATCAAGAAGCAAATGAGATGCAAATGAGTGGAACATCACCAAGTCAACTCAAGAGAAGCCAAGTCTCAAGTCGGGCGACAAGAGTCATCCAATGATTGGAAAGTCGACTCTAAGTCACCTGGGGAAAGCGAGGAAATGCAACAAGTCGAGATAATCGAAAAAGAACCGTTGTACGTAAATCAAGAGATTTACTTAAACAAGTAATATCTCCATACTACCTTTCTTGGAGTGCTCACCCCGAAGCGTGCAAAGAAATGAACCAATGGGAAGCACTACACCGTGTCGAACTCGAAAAGGTGATAAAACATTTCATACGAGGAAATGGCAATTCCAAGAAGTGCAAACCAACGATCGCAAAGTGATTTTCAAAAATGAGCCTATCTCTTCAACGGGCAAATTTTTGAAAGTTCACTATAAAAGGCTAAGGAGTTTGATTGAGAAAAGATGATGATGCGTGGATGACACACACGTGAGATATACAAGCTTATCAAAATTGAAATATTCTCAATCCTCAAGCCTACATCTCGAAGAACATCAATCCAACACTTACCTCGTGAAGGAAAGAGAACTTCAATCGCCTGAAGAGGAAACTACAAAACAAGGGGTCTACATTCCAAGAAGGATTGTAGAAAGGTTCAAGGTCAACCAAGTCTTAAGCGTTTGGAGGGCTTCGTGATCAAATCCAAAGTGCTTGAGCAAGTGAGTCAGAGTAGCAAGCGCAAAACGCCTGTGAAGAAGCCGAGTCGCACGAGAAGCCAACCGAGTGATCAAGGCGTCTCCGTGACCGAGTCCCAAAGGATCAAGTCGGCCGTTGTGATCAAGACTTGTATCCGGACTGTTTACCACTTTGTAAACCGATCATTACTTAGTGGATTCCTCCAGAGTTGGAGAAGAGAGGAGTAGAAGAATTACCCCATCTTCGAACCTCTATAAAAACTTTATCGTGTCATTTACATTTCAAAGATTTAAATTTCTCGCACTTTTAATTGCTTATATCTCACGATAAATTTGCTATCCAATTGATAATCTATAAGTACTAAATCAATCAGAAAAACTTGCTTAATCAAACTTAAGGGTGTTAAGTCTTCCAATAAAACAAAACCACAAAATGAGTCAAATTATAGCCAACAAATGAGTTACTCTACTAATTTCAAATGAGTCTCATTAAGAGATTGACTCTACTGAGTGACTAATTCGATCCGTCCATCAAGACACAAATTGTGTAGAACTCAGAGATTTAAAAGGCCTAAATCGAAAATTTGGTAAGGTTTATTCAACCCCCCTTCTAAACCTTACACTTACACCCCTTGGGACCTACAAGTGGTATCGAGCGGTTGGTTCATTGAACCCTCCGCACCGGTTATCGAACTAGATCTCCAAACTTTTCAAAAGTCTCGCTTTAGTACTTAAACTTTCAAAACTCTTTTCTTTCATTAAAAATTATCATCATGGAAGCAAATCTAACACGCATTCCTATGTTCACTATTGAAGAATTTGATGATTGGAAAATTCGTGATGCAGCTCATCTATCAAAGATTACATGATGAGATGTGGATAGTGATAGAAGATGGGCCTCTCGCAAATATTAAAGGTGAACACACAGACAAGAGTTGCAAACAAGGGGAAGAAGATGCAAAGACCTGCACTACCATGGTTGAAAACCAAGAACCGAGTGGACAAATGATGACAAAAAAGATACAACCTGACAATATAGCCAAGGATATTCTCTACAAAACCTTGACAAAGCCATGTTCAACAAGGTGAAATCTTGCAAAACGGCTAAGAAATGGGACAAACCGACATTGATTTGTGAAGGCTCGAGCAAATCAAAGAAAACAAACTTTCAAAGTGCAGTACAAAAATTTGAGAACTTTAAAATGATCTCGGAGAAAACCTGGATCAACTGGATGCTCGATTTACGAAATCACAAATGAGCCAGTTTACACTTGGAAAGGAATATACACGTAAGAAAATGTGTATGAAGATCCTCGAAAAGTCTTCCAAATGAATGGGAGATGAAGGTCATGGCACCGAGACATTCCATGGACCTATCAAAGACATCCAACCATGAGTTATTCTCGGACCTCAAAGCCTATGAGTTTGAGCCGAGAAGGAAAGACCGTGGAAGAGACAACTGTACCCCAAAACAAATGCTCTAGTTGTCAAAGATGGAAGGAGAGTCAAGTCAAAGAGGCAATTGACCCGGAAGAAATAGCCCTAATGGTTAAAAGATTTAACAAGTTCTTTAACAAGAACTACAAGAGAGGAAAGGGTGAATCCTCCGTAAGACACTCACTCCCTCCAAATCAAGGGATGATAGGCCAACCAAGAGGACATCATCAACAAGTTGAGTATCAAAGGGTCGACAACTCAAGAATAGAAAGAGTCGAGCAAAAGGTCAATATCTATGTTGGAATTGTAGACAACCAGGTCACTATGCCATTGATCGCTCATATCCTCGTAGTCAACAAGTACAGAAAACGAAGAAGAAAGAAAGGTCTTCAGAAAAAGAAGACAAGAGAAGAAAAAGGCAATGATGGCTGCAGAGATCGGGCCGAGACAACCCAAGTCAAGAGAGACAACACTGACTCGAGAGCAAGCGAAGCCGACTACTCAAGTGACTCGAAGAAGAAGCCTTGATCCGCTTAATGGCCAAAGAACAAGATCAAGAAGATGAGGTACAATCTAACTCAACAAGCTCGTACACTAGTGATAGTGATCGACACACACACTTCATCACCCACCGATCTTTATGATTCATTAGGCAAAATGATGAAAGATTTTGAGCACATTAAAACCTCACACACACTATTGAATGAGGAAAACAGCCTACTCAAAAGTCAAAACTCAAAGTCGACTAAGGAGCCGAGTACTCTAAGTCAAATAGTCATGAGAATAAGAGTTTAAAGGTCGAAAATGCTAAATTAATAAAGCAAAAATTGCTGCTATAGAAAAGAGGAGAATGACCTCAAAAATGTTATTGCCTCATTCACTAAGGCATCTAAATCATTGGATGATCTTATTATGAGTCAAAGAGAATGTGGAGACAAGACAGCTTAGGATTTAATTCCTTTGTGCCATGTCAAACCTCAAGAGTAATTTTGGAAAAAGGATCTTCAAGTCATGAAGAGTCCGAAAATCCAAAACTCTAAATGATGCACACACTTTCAATCCAAAGCACAATACTAAGCGAACCGGCCTTGGTTACAAAGGAAAAGGAAAACACCAGTTGAGAGTGCCGAAAGGATACCGAGAAGAGATTCAAATGAGTCCCTCAAATAGACTCCAAACAAAAAATACTCAGAAAGAAGAAGCAGAGCTACCAAAAATCCTTAAAAACTCATAAAAGAAATACATATGATGGGAATGGTAGAAAATATCCAAGCCAAGCCGATTGAATAATGTGAACTATCACCTAGACTTATGGAATACAAGCCCAAATGGCAAAGGCCTAGAACTCAACAAAGGCCATTCCAAAAGCATAAGAGCTTTCATCAAAGACACATATATGCACCTAGGCACTACACTCAAAGACACCACAATTACCCAAGAAAGGCAATTGCTAAAACACATATGCAGCATACGACAAAAGAGACAAATGTATGAACCTAGACTCCCAAGCAATTTGCCAGGATTGATCATGATTATGGCACCGATAGATGGCAACCTCTTAGAGTCAAATCATTTGGCTATAAAGGTTGGTTGGATCATCTTATAATTCTAGCCCCTCGGGACCTGCATAAAGAATGGGTACCTAAAACTTAATTTCCTTGATTGCAGTTCAATGAACAACCGAGTGCCAAGGAACCTGGTACATGGATAGTGGTCGCTTCCGGACATATGACAGAAATAAGAGAAATCTCAAAATTCAAGGAAGTCAAAGGAGCCAAAGTTATATTTGGAGGAAATGAAGCTCCTGGTGAAATAAGAGGCATTGGATCCATCCGAGGAATGGTTTAGAAATCACGATGTTGCATATGTTGAAGGACTAAACTTCAATTTACTAAGCATCACCAACTCGCGACAAGGGCTACAATGTTGGATTCAACATGGGAATATGCCAAATCAAAAATGTTGAATCTAATGAAGTTGTGCTACAAGGATGCGTATTTAAAAATATGTATGTAGTGGATTGGTCAACGCAACACCCAAAGACTGGCTACTCTACTAGCAAAGAGCACAAATTAATCAAGTTGGTTGTGGCACAAAAAGTCGAGTCATCCGAATTTCAAAACGATTAATAAGCTAGCAAGAAGTCATCTTGTGGAAGGACTTCCACTCAAGATACAAGAAGGAGAGTATATGTGATGCATGTCGGGGAAAACAAATCAAGTCGCTGCTCCAAGAAAAGACTTGCCCATCCTCAACAAGAATATTGCATCAGATCCGCCATATGGATCTATTTGGCCCAAAGGGAACCAAGAAGCATAAGTGGAAAGAAATACACCTTGGTGGTAGTAGATGACTACTCAAGATATACATGGACAATATTCATGTGCAAGAAGAAAGAAACTCTACAAAAGCTACCACAAATGATGAAGAGGATACAAAATGAGAAGAGTCAAACCATTATCAAAATAAGATCGAGATAGAGGAACCGAGTTTGTCAATGGAATAATAACTCAAGATCTTGTGTTGAGAATGGTATTGGTCATGAACTATCACCGCAAAGGACTCCACAAAGCAGAATGGAGTTGCGTAAAGAAGAAACAGAACCCTCAAAGAAGCAAAGAAGACCATGTTAGTCAAGCAGGTTACCAAAAAGGTTTTGGGGTCAAGCAATCAACACACCGCTACACCCAAAACAGATGTATGATAAATAAAGCAAATGACAAAGACTCCCTATGAGATCCGGACTGAAGAAAACCAAATGTTGTTGCATATTTCAGGATATTTGGATGTAAATGCTTCATCCACAATAATGGCAAAGATAACCTAAAGGCTTTTGATGCTAAAGTCGATGAGGTATCTTCTTAGATACTCAAAT
Source organism: Rehmannia glutinosa (assembly GCA_016081115.2). Lineage (NCBI taxonomy): Eukaryota > Viridiplantae > Streptophyta > Magnoliopsida > Lamiales > Orobanchaceae > Rehmannia > Rehmannia glutinosa. The sequence goes on along the minus strand of JABTTQ020002515.1, from coordinate 76,920 downwards.
TAAAGCAAAGCCTACGTAATACTCAACAAAAGAACTATGGTTACAGGAAGAATCCATTCATGTAGTATTCGATGAGCCAAACATAAATGGAGAAGACATTGAAGAGTCACCGATAAGTCAAACATCCAACCTTGCGAAGAGTCCCTATGCTCAAGCCAAGCAGGATTATCAATTCGAAGAAGATGAGATAGTCAATCTCAAAAGCACCGAAAATCTGCAATGAGTGATCACGAAAGAGTCGACCACAAAGAACACAATCGCAAGTCGATCAATCCAAATAACTTACTTCAACCTGACGTAAGATGGTTGAGAGACCATCCACCGTAACTTGTCATTGGAGACATGAGAGAAGGTGTCAAGACAAGATCCGAACTCAACAAGAAGCAATGTTCACATGCTTCATCTCGCAGATAGAGCCCAAAGATGTGTCACAAGCATTGATGACACACATTGGATTCAAGCTATGCAAGAAGAGTCAATCAGTTTGAGAGAAATAAAGTATGGGAATTAGTACAAAGACCCATACATCAAAATGTTATTGGAACCAAATGGGTATTCGTAAATAAGATGAACGAGGAAGGTTCTGTGGTAAGAAACAAAGCAAGACTAGTAGCCAAAGGATATTGCCAAGAAGAAGGAATAGATTTTGATGAAACATTTTCTCCTGTAGCAAGATTGGAAGCTATAAGGATGTTTCTTGCCTATGCAGCTCACAAAAATTTCATTGTATATCAAATGGATGTAAAAAGTGCATTCCTGAATGGATTATTGGAAGAAGAAGTGTATGTTGAACAACCTCCGGATTTGAGCAGAAGACTCTTGGAGACAAAGTGTACAAACTCAAGAAAGCCCCGTATGGATTGAAACAGCACCCGCAGCATGGTATGATACCTGTCACAATTCCTAACCGAAAATGGATTCACTAAAGGAAAAGTGGATAGAACACTTTTCGTAATTCAAGACAAGAAGAGTATACTTTGCTTGTTCAAATATATGTGGATGACATCATTTTTGGATCCACTAACAAAGAGTCAGGTGAAAAATTCTCAAACCTCATGCAAAGTAAATTTGAAATGAGCATGATGGGAGAGTCGACATTTTTCCTTGACTTCAAGTGAAACAAATTGAAGGATGGAACTTTCATAAGTCAAACAAAATACACCGAGATTTAATGAAGAAATTTGGTATGGAGGAGAAGTCTTCCTCAGAAAATACCAATGAACACATCACCAAAATGGACATGGACGCAGATGGCAAGCCTATAGATCAAACAAGATACGTGAGCACTTATTGGATCATCGCTTCTATCTCACAAAGCTAGCAGCCGACATCACCTTTGTCAGAGGTGTATGTGCAAGATTTCAATCTGCTCCAAAAGAGAGCCATATGACAAATGCTAAGAGAATATTGAGATACTTAAAAGGAAACCAAGAAGTAGGGCTATGGTATCCAAAGGAAGGTGGATTCAAGCTAATTGGCTATTCGGACTGACTATGCCGGATGCGAGTGACAGAAAGTACTTCAGCACATGTCAAATGCTTGAAACAGACTAATTTCCTGGTTTAGCAAGAAGCAAAACTCAATAGCCACCTCTACAAATGAGCGCAAATACATAGTCATGGGCAAACACAGCCCAAGTCCTATGGATGAGACAAAGAAATGAGAGATTATGAAATTGAAGAAAAGAAATTCCAATCATGTGTGATAACACAAGTGCCATTGCAATCACTCAAAATCCTGTGTTGCACTCAAGAACAAAACATATAGATGTCGATATCATTTCATAAGAGATCATGTTGAAAAGAAGGACATTATCTTGGAATATATCTCAACCGATAAGAACTAGTCGACATCTTCACAAAACCATTATGTGAGTCAAGATTTGAAGAACTCAAACATGAGTTGGGGCTAATTGAGCTAAGCCGAGACACGTAAGAATCAAAGAAAAGAAATGAAACAGAAAGAAGGTGAAAAAGAGTCAAAACAAAAACTAGCTCAAGAATCACCAGATCGGAAAAGTCAATATACCAAGTCAATGGATAAATGAGTCACTAAGAGAAATGTGAGAAGCGAGTTAAATCGGCTAAGAGATAAGTCAATAACTTATGAGCAAAGAGACAAAAACGCAATGCGTTTTTGACTTAAGCGGAATGTTTTAAGAGACACGTCAAAGATAATGATGATGTGTACAGACATAAAGTCGCACACCAAGCCTATGATTGGATATAAATGCTTTGTCGCATTAAATACGAGACATGAATCGCTTCAATATGCGTGCGAAATCCAAGCCGTTGATTTCGATCACGATTCAAAACCGCCTGCACGCCCTTTCATAAACCATATTTAAACCATTTTTTCGTCCGTTTCTCTCTCACACTTCTAAAAACTGCTTCAATCTCTCTCTCTCAAAAAGCAAAGGCAAACACTCTCGAAACCCTATCAAACTTCAAATCTATTTCTCGAACTTTTCTTGAAATTATTCTCGAGAAATGGCACCAACATATGACTTTACCAAGTTGGGAAAACAAATCCACACCTGTTCGACCGTGATTTCGACGGAATGGTGAAGCAGGTCCGACGACACCCTGGTGAAGAAAATCGCGAGAAGCTAGAAACGGCAGGATCAAACCGCTTTCTAACACTGAGTATCCTATGACCTATGTGGAGGAGGTCGCACAATTCTACGTGAATGCCGAGATTCACGACGAAGGAATCAAGTCATCCATTCACGGAAGCAATGACTATCACGCGCCAAGGATTTGGTCAATATTGCTCACTACCAAGAAGAGGAGCATCCGAGATCAAAGAGGCTGATGTAAACTTGGTGACGATGGAAAGAAATAGCCAAGTCCGATGTTGCCGACAAAATAATATTCACAAAAAGAAACAAGAGATCTTTGAAGGAGGATTATCACAAATTGTTGGACATTGTTGCTGTGTATCGACATCAAATTTGGCGCAACTTTGACCAACTCAAAAGGCAAAATTGATTGTGATGGCTGCAATAATCGAAGAAAAGAAGATAAACCGGGTTGAGTTTATCTACAGCAGACTCAAAACGTGGGAAACAAGTCCTTCAAAGAAGATGGGTCATTTGGAGGATCCCGGGATATGGCCTAGTGATTGGCGGCTATTGGAGGTGAAAGGAGTACCTCTTAGACATGGGAAGGCCTTCCATGTTAACAAGAGGATGTTCGAGCTAATCTCTCGGGTGCTCGAAGCGTGCGTCGCCAAGAGAGCGACACCAAATGTGAGGGGAATCACCACCCCGAAGACATAGCCGCCTCCTCTCCAACTAAGAAGAAAGTCGCCCGCACTGCCAAGAAGTCTGCGCCCCGCAAAGAAAGAAAACCAAACATGCTCCGCCCTGCAGCAGAGTCACCCGCCTGCGGCGTGTCACCCGCCCGCAGCAGCCGGGGTCGAGAAGGACTCACAAATTCCTTCTCTCGATCGTCAAAAAGAGGAGATCCGACAAACCTAGACGGCCAGCCTCCTCGTAAACAAACACAAGACACCCCACCCGCCAAGACTTAGAGGACACCGTCTCTCGAACCGAAATCCCTCCGGTACAAACTAAGAGACGAAGAAGACTTGTAAAGCAATCCGAGAGAGAAACCACCGAGTCGGCCTACTCACCTAGCACAAATACGAGACTCACCGGAGAAGTAGAGTCTCCGGATGTAATTGATGAAACAAATTGACAAGTCTCTTGAAGGTGATCACAGAGGCAACCAAGAAGACACACCGAGCTCACACAAAAACTCAAGAAGAACCAGCCCAAGCAGATAGTGATGTAATGATCCTATCTCCACCTTACCCGGACATCCGAAATCGTCTGCGTGAGTGGAGAAAATGGAAGTTGAGCAAGTCAAGGGAACAGTTCAACGGCCAATTCATAGAAAGAAGAAGAGGAACTCTAAATTTCCTCGGATTATCTACTCGTGCTCCCAAATCTAGATGAAGACAATCGCATGAATATTCTCGTGCAGATCTACAAGGACAAGGAGAGAGAAAAGCAAGTCAAGAAGACGAAGCACGAGAAAAGGCAAGATCCGCCCTATCTCCCACACCACGTAACACTTCCATCCTCTCCTTGATGTCTTCTCCGAAAGTGACGAGGAACCAGAATGTCGCCGCCACGAAGAATTGCAGATGCAAAAGCAAGCATTGCGTGAATCAAGAATCCTTCACGAGCAAAGACGATGGAGGGACCAGAGAGTCCTCCGAACACACCGAAATCGATCCAATGGGAGTGGTTCAAAGAAATAGCCACCGATGTTGCTCGCTACCACTTCCCCAAACTAACTCCCGGAAGAAGCAATAAAGGAATTGGCGATGAAACCGGGCTGGGGACCCCAAATGAGCCAACCCCTATTGAAGGTGTGCCACCACCGCCCCAACGGCCGAACCATCAACTCGCAACAATGGGAGTTTGGAGACGAGTGACCCCACTCCAAGTCACTCACCGGTGCTCCACCGAGGGGGAAACTCCCTCCACCGCAGTAAGGTCGGAGGATGTCGCAGATGACTCCACAAAGAATGTAGGAGGCGAAGCAAAGAACACTCAAACACAAGAAGAACATCAAGTTGCCATCAACGAAGCTCGATGGTGAGACTGCCTCACCGAGGTGCCAATGCTACGAAGGCTAATGACGCTGCGATGCAATGAGGCACGGAAGGAATGTACCACGGGAGTTAACACTGGCGATGAAAGCGCAATCCATGGAGTTGAGACTCCAATGGATGCCATCGAAAGACCCTAAGACACCGACACGAAAGGGAAGACCAAGCCTCGCAGCCAGAGAGACTGGGCCGGAGGAAATGAAGGCCCACGGGAGGTTGAGACTTCCCGGGTAACACACCAAGTAGAGAACATCCCTCCCGCAACCATCGATCCATCCGAGAAGGAGATCAACGCACTTCATGATTCCCAGACAACCCCGATGTCACCTTTCTGGGATCGAAGCGAAGAGGAAGTTCGAGTCAACTCCCATGACAAATCCAAAAGACTCACATGCGGATGTTCCAGCACGAGCAAGTCGATCCCAAGACTACTCGTCGACCTTTAATTTTGATGATGAGCCACCAATGGAAATCTCATCATCGTCCGATGACGCTCGATAAGGCCGAGGACCGCCTTACTCAAAAGGAGAAATCACCGAGACCAACGGTTGTTAAGATACCGGTGCCGGCTCGCCGAGTTTAGCCCATCGCACCACAAAACCCACCAACCGAGACCACCGCTCCGCTCCTCAAGCTCTACGGTGGATCGATTCCTGTAAGAACTTCACGCCCACCGCTTATCATCGAACAAATCCCGGATGGCGGTGATGAATCCTTTGTGGAATCTTTCCCTTTCTCACCGGAGATACTGAACTCCACGAAGAGTCGAAAAATGAGCAAGCACGCTTATATCACGACTAGCTCCCGTTTTCCACTCAGCACCATTGTTCCAAATGATTTCGATTTCGACGTTTGATGGCCATCACCGCAATGTAAGAATCACCAAGTACGAGAAAGTGTTCAAGGCACTCTTTCTTGAAGTTGAAAAGATGGAGAGGCATCGAGCCTCCTTGGATATGCGCTGGACAACAGAGATGCCAACCTTACAAATGGACTTGAGAGGCATCACAATCGTGGATAAGGGAATGGTGGCAACAAAAGAAGAATCAATGCGTGTGGAACAGGAGATACTTCGCATACAATTATTCAACAAGTCACTTTGGTGTGGAGAGTCAAAAATGTTGACGCGAAACGGTCGGGAACACATTGAACATATGCACGAAGCTCACACCGCCGAGATCAAGTCTGCTGCGTGAGCGTAATGCAAATGATATACGCGTTTGGAAGAACACATGACAAGAAAATTCAGCCTTCTCATGGCCGAGATGAAGCGATTTCAAACAGAATCCAACGCTACTCTGATCAATTCCGTGCGGATACAACGCAGCAGACTTGAAGCAAAATTCAACCATCGAAGACTCGACTTCATGCTTGCCAAAGATGTTCCCTGGGGTTCCTCTATCCTTTGATGATGCCAAAAAGGGGAAGAGGAATACCTTAAAGCAAAGAAAATCTGGGTCGAGAAGAAAGGAGCAATGACAAGGAACAAATGAGAAGGAAAATCACCGAGGAAATTTTGAAATCAAGAAAGGAAAATCACGAGGGGAAGGATCAAAGAATATGACCTTGTGATTGCACAAACCCCCAACAGGTCCTCATCACAAATTGACATTATAAGCGAAAACTCCCCAGACTCGCCACTCCAACACTCTTTGTATCTATGGCCGAGAAGAGAAAAGAAATTGAAGCGAGGGATGAAGGAGGTGGAAGGAAGAATGGATGCCAGGGTGATGAACATTTTGAAAGAACACGGAGGCATTCCGGTTGACAGAGACACGTATGCCATTTCGGATGTCGGAGACAGAGCCAAGATCGCTTGACGAATTTAAAACGCTCGAATCAAGGTTATTTTGCAAATATGTCCTTGGCTCAAGCTTGGGATCCATCTTGGGAAAAGGGTCTCACACTATGTGAAGAAGGCCGACAGACAATGAGACAACCTACAACACTCACTCTGTCACACTCCGCCGGGCACTCACCGAAAGAAGAAGGCCCTGTCGATACGCCCGAGGTAGAGGAAGAAGCATCGGTGGAGGAAGAAGCTTGCACTGGGCCTCTCGCCAAGAATATTGAATACGTAGATCCGGGAAAGAAAGGAGGGATCTCACTGGGTCAAACTTGACCATGTGGCGAACTTGCAAGTGGCCAAAACCAACGCCGAGTATGCAAGAAGGATAGAAGAAGAAAACAAGAGACAAACTCAGCTATGGCGGGAGAGACAGAAAAAGAATAAGGAGAGATGAAGCCGCCGAGGAAGGCATATGAGAAGAAAAAGAAGGCACAAGCGGTGATGACGAGAAGAAGAGAAGAAGAGAAGAAGATGCTGATCAAGATGAAAGAAGGAGACAAAAAGGAGATGAAGTGTTCTTTGTCAACCCTTCGTGTATTTTATATGTAAATACATACAATGTAAGTCTTCCGTAATAATGCTATAAATTTTTTTGAGACAATTACATACTCGATACACCTTGTAAACATTGTGTTAAGTACAAGAATGATATGATCAATAAAAAGATTGATTATGCGCATACATTCTATGTCAATACACTATCCTGTATGTATCTTTGTTATTTGCATCTTTGTATGATTTAAGTTTTGGCATCATCAAAAAGGGGGAAATTGTTAGGAATTTTATTGTTTAGATTTTGATGAATGCCATGTAAAACTTAGAATAGAAAGTTGGCTCCCCAATTCTTGCTTTGAAATGTATTGTAACAATTAGAGTGGCCAAGCCGAGTTAAGTCACCTACGCTCCAACTTGCAAGAAGACAACTGAAGGCTTGAAGGAAAACTCTGCGTGAGACAACAGTACAACAAAGAAGAAGCAGACAGAACTCGATGAAGAAGCAATGAGATGCACTGAGTGGAACATCACCAAGTCAACTCAAGAGAAGCTAAGTCTCAAGTGAGTCAAGTGAAAGAGTCATCCAATGATTGGAAGGCGACTCTAAGTCACCTGGGGAAAGCGAGGAAATGCAATCAAGTCGAGATAATCAAAAAGAACCGTTGCCGACAAATCAAGAGATTTACTTAAACAAGTAATATCTCCATACTACCTTTCTTGGAGTGCTCGACCCTTAAGCAAAGAAATGAACCAATGGGAAGCACTACACCGTGTCGAACTCGAAAAGGTGATAAAACATTTCATACGAGGAAATGGCAATTCCAAGAAGTGCAAACCAACGATCGCGCAAAGTGATTTTCAAAAATGAGCCTATCTCTTCAACGGGCAAATTTTTGAAAGTTCACTATAAAAGGCTAAGGAGTTTGATTGAGAAAAGATGATGATGCGTGGATGACACACACGTGAGATATACAAGCTTATCAAAATTGAAATATTCTCAATCCTCAAGCCTACATCTCGAAGAACATCAATCCAACACTTACCTTGTGAAGGAAAGAGAACTTCAATCGCTTGAAGAGGAAACTATCAAAAACAAGGGGTCTACATTCCAAGAAGGATTGTAGAAAGGTTCAAGGTCAACCAAGTCTTAAGCGTTTGGAGGGCTTCTTCGTGATCAAATCCAAAGTGCTTGAGCAAGTGAGTCATGTAGTAGCAAGCGCAAACGCCTGTGAAGAAGGCGAGTCGTCGAGAAGCCACCGAGTGATCAAGGCGTCTCTGATCGAGTCCCAAAGGATCAAGTCGGCCGTTGTGATCAAGACTTGTATCCGGACTGCTACCACTTTGTAAACCGATCATTACTTAGTGGATTCCTCCAGGAGTTGGAGAAGAGAGGAGTAGAAGAATTACCCCATCTTCGAACCTCTATAAAAACTTTCTTGTGTCATTTACATTTCACATTTTAAATTTCTGCACTTTTAATTGCTTATATCTCACGATAAATTTGCTATCCAATTGATAATCTATAAGTACTAAATCAATCAGAAAAACTTGCTTAATCAAACTTAAGGGTGTTAAGTCTTCCACTGAAAACAAAACCACAAATGAGTCAAATTATAGCCAACAAATGAGTTACTCTACTAATGTACTCAAATTGAAATCATTAAGAGATTGACTTCTACTTGAGTGACTAATTCGATTGTCCATCAAGGACACAAATTGTGTAGAAACTCTGAGATTTAAAAGGCCTAAATCGAAAATTTGGTAAGGTTTATTCAACCCCCCTTCTAAACCTTACACTTACACCCTTGGGACCTACATGTATCTTTTTTTATTTCTTTTGTAGTGAATGTGGATTTTCTTTGCTTGTTATGCCAAGAACTTTATTGGTGGGAAGGCTATGGACGTCGAAACATTTGAGATAGAGAATGAACAAGCAAAGCTCATCATCTCGTCCTACAATCATGCTAAGTTGAAGCTACAAAATGGTGATGACGATGACAACGGCATTGAGTTTCTACCACCACTTCCTAATGATTTTAGAGAATTGTTGTTATGTAAATCTTAATGATGATGTAATCATTTGAAACATGTAAGAAACATAAATGAAACATGTAAGAAACAATTGTGAAACAGGGGGATCATGTGATAAAAGTTTGTAGTAAATTGCTTTTAAATTTAGAGAAATAGTGTAGTTTTTCCCCATATACTCTTCAACTTTTTTTTTTTGTCATCCTTGTAAACGTTGATCTTTGCTTCATTTCGATGTCCGCATGTCTAATCTTGAACTAAAGATCTCACGTACTCTAGCAAATTCTTACTAGTAGGTCTTTCCCCGCTGATTGATGCATTCAATAATTCTACGATGTTGGAATTCAATACAAAGTATTTTTGGTCTAACAATGAGTCGTGTCCATTTCTCGTGCCGATGATGGACAAGTAAGCTCAAATTTTCTCGAATTGAATTTGTTGTTCCAAGATTTCGTTTAGGGTCTTGAATGTGCAATCCATTGGAATCAATATTCTTATTATTTCAAAGTTGATATACTCTCTATTTTCTTCCCATTGTCCATTGTGGCACAACCGAGATTTTCTCTATGCAATCGTGTGAATTCAATGAAAAGTTGGCTAAGTGAAACATATAAGAAACATAAATGAAAAATGTATGAAACAACAAAGAAACCAACGAAAAATCAATGAAAATGGATATTTTTGTCAAAAATCAGCGGAAAATGGGTATTTTTGTCCAAATTCAAATGGAAAAATGATATTTTTATCCAAAATCAATAGAAAATAGATATTATACGGGGATTGAGTATGGAAAATAGGGTGATTCATGCCCTTTTCCCTATATTTTTTGCCTTCTAATTTTCTTCCTTCTCATTTAAGAAAAGAAAAGGCCGAAGCACTTTAAAGCCCATAAGCCCAATCCAATTATTACAAAAACAATAGGGCAAAATAAGTTTTTCCTCCAGTCCACGGACACCGATATTTCTGCGGGAAAATCAGAGACGCGATTCTTTCTGGTGAGTTTTTCTTCCATTTTTTGTGGAAATTGAAGGTAAGTTTTATTCGAGCTTGTCGTCTTTCTTATGTCTTCCTTCTTCTTCTCCTTTTTTTCTTTCCTTTTCTTTCTGGTGATTTCTGCTCATTTTTTCCTTTTTTTTTTTTTTTTTGGCGATTTATGCTCCTTTTATCCTAGAAGACTCGGCCTTTTTCCTCTTCTTTCTGGCTAATAGCAAAGTAGCAAGCCTACCTTTTTTTATTTATTTATTCTGCAGACTGTGATATTGTAATATGGAGAGTGGAAGTGCGAGTGCAACTGGAAACTCTTTGATGCTTTTGTTGTTTGGCTAGTGAGTTGTTATGTTCATGCCGTTGTTGGTGCATATGGTTTAATTTTATATTGAATGATTGTGTTTTTGATATTTGAGAATATTATAGTGTTATAGATAATATATCCAAAATTTTGCGCCTTGCTCGAGTCAGGCGAGCGCTTTTTGCGCCTCCGCCTCGGGCGATGTAGGACCTTGTCGCCTCGAGTGGTCTTACCACTTTGACTACCTTGCTTAGACAGCTACATACCAGATAACTGAAGCAAGATAGAAAACCAGTTCATAGATCATTCCTTCCATTAGACATCCTTGAAGCTGGAAAAGAAATAAAACCAAGGGGATCTCATTCATGGCGAGTTAATGAAAATATAATCCACTAGAGAATTATATCAAAGTAAAAATTGGAATTCTGGGATTACTTTTATCACAAATGTCCGAAACAATTGTCAAAGTAAAAATATAATCCAATAATGTTTTTTTGTCCAAAACATTATTGGCATAGGCTGCATAAGGTTGTTGTTTTCTAGCATTACAAACTGATGCTGCTGTAAATTTATTGAATTTAGGTTGATAACATCTGAAATTTTTGAATCCTGGTGGCACGAATTTGTCTTGATCCGAAACATCACAAAATTAAAAAAATATTTGGTTTCCTATAGAAAAGATTAACTCATACAAGAAGGAATAAAGTTTGCTTGTATAAAATGCATTACGAGATATGCATGCTTAGATTTTAGACACAAATACATTAAGATATATATGGTCTACACTATGTTTTTCGGGTAAGAGAAATTATCCCTATGTCTAGTTTTGTTTTTGAATTTTACACTTATGTAGGCTATTTAGTCTGAATATATTTTTTGGTAGAATTTTATTTTGATTTAAACATGGAAATGATAATTTTGGTTTTTTTTTCCTCACACATTTAGTAAATGCATCACAAAGTCTTTTATTCCATATTACTACATATTAATAAATGATTTTCACTTAGTGTGCTTTCTCAAAATCAAACAGAGACATATACATCCAAAATAAATTTGAATATACAATAAAATTAATTTGGTTTTAAATTTAAAATAAAAATATTATTTCTGTTATGGGCCAGTCATAATGCTAATAAAGTGCAAGATGATTAGATGACATGGAGCATGATATAAAGCTTATGTGTAGCAATTTCTGTGCACGAATGGACTCTGAGCCTAACTAAGAAGAAAACCAGTTTTATTCTTCTCCTTGAACATCCCTAAACCTTCCCATGTTTTGTGTTTATACACTCTCCTCCTACTTTCCTCACCAAAACATCCGAAAGCCTTTTTCCTTTGTTTACGCCAAACACATCTACGGAATACCAACGGTGAGAAGGCTAGATTCGAAGGAAATTACCCTATATCTCGCATGTAAAAAGGGTTCTCGGACCAACCATAACAAGAGGTGAAAAGATTGACACCCTATTTTTCATTTTAAGCATTTTGTTTGAGTTTTATTTTGATAATAGTTTTAACTTTTTTCTGTTGTAGACAGAGGCTGGGGTGGATTTTGATACCCGTAAGACGAAAAGAACCAAAAAAATAAGTGGGTAAAGAAACAACTATTTTAAAACTTTGGCGGAAAAAAAGGGAGGGGGTCCCTTAAATCTGGAAATTTAAGATGCCACAATTTTGTGCACTTTGTGATGCTTGTTTGTTTAATTAACAATATGTGTTGTTAATTAAAAAGATGGAAATTAATTAAATATTATAAAGTCTCTTTAACTTGCAGTGATTAATAACCTAAGGCTTAACCTGTGTAGAAGGTTCTGTATATTTCTTTTTTCATTATTTGAGATCTAAAACAAGATGGATTGTAGTTGACCTATCCAAATTGGATAGTACTTGGGACTGTTCACAAATAAACAACCAAAACCAAATTGAATCTGTTAATTTCGAATGAAGTTTCAAATTTGTAAGTTAATGAATTTGCTTATTAAGTTTGTTAAAAAAAAAAACGTAAATCGGATTTTTGTGTATAATTGGATTAAAATATAATGTTTATTATGTATAGGTTATACCCTTTAATGGACTTAAAATTGCTATTTGAGGAATCGATATGTGTATGTAATTTCGTTGCTTATATGATATTTTGGGAGTTTTATAATATTGACTTTTTAATCTTTAATTATGAAATATAATAATTGCATGCTCAAGACAATCTTTTAAAAAGTTTGAGAATTATTGAAAGACTATTATTTTTTTTTTAATAATTTGGGAGTACTAGTTGGAGGAACCCCGGTCAACACCCTTAGAAAGGGCGAGTGATACTAATAGATGATGATTTACAGCAACTCTAGATTAGCTACAGTGAGGTTGCACATAGCATATGACATTTAGCAAAATATTCCTTCATATCTTGCACCTGACCATCACCTGGGCATTATATTGTGCTGTTGTACAATCTGTACAATTGAGTGGTCATTTTCCCATTTTATAATTCCACTACCATTGTAACAGCTGTTAGTCTAGATCATTCCTAGAGCTCTATATATAGTATAGCCTATAGGAAATTCCATATGTAAATGAGGGACCAATCAATGAAACAGTAATTCCAAGAATAGCATTTCCTCTTTCAGCTATTATCTGCATCATCTTTTCATGGATTCCTTAAAAGGCTTTTATGGTATCAGAGCACCAGGGTGATCCTTGGTGACTGAACCATTTAGCTATTTCTGTCATTTTCTTTATTAATCGATATGGCAGCCATTAAAACTCCTACCAATACTCTAGACCAAAATCAAGTCATTTATCCTCAAAGCCAACTTATCACTACCAAGCTCACTGAAGTTAATTTTCTTGTATGGAAACAGCAAATCCTTGCAGCCATTAATGGATATGGCCTTGAAGGGTATCTTACTGGAGAAATTTCAGCACCAGATCAGCTCACCTCCGAAAAGACACTAAATCCAGCCTATGGTGTTTGGAAAAGGCAGGACCAAGTGATAGCTTCATGGCTCCTTTCTTCTCTCTCAGAAAGTATCCTCATAACCACAGTTGGATTTACCACCTCAAAGCAAATCTGGGATGCTCTTACAGAAGGATTTGCCAGCCAATCTAGAGCCAAAATAATGCAATACAAGCTCCAACTTCAAAACTTAAGAAAAGGAACCAACAGCATGAGGGAGTATCTTAATAGAGCCAAAGTATGTTGTGATATGCTTGCTACCATTGGATACAAGCTGAGTGAGGAAGAACAGATTATGTACATCCTCACAGGTTTAAATGCTGAGTATAATGCTGTTGTTGTTTCCATTAATTCTAGAGTTGAACCATACACCCTCATGGAGGTTCATGCCTTGTTGTTGAGTTTTGAATCAAGGCTTGAGAGTCTTGAAAACACTGTCTCACAAATTAATTCTGAGGGATCTCTCCCTAGTGCCAATGTTGCTACCAATGAATCCAACAGCAAAAGAACTGGTTACAATCAAGGAGGAAGAGGAAGAAACAATCAATCTTTCAATAGGACGAGAGGAGGCAGATTTGGTGGATTTTTCAGAGGCAGGGGAGGAAGAAACACCAATGGATGGAGACAGCCCAGATGTCAAATATGTTTTATTCCAGGCCACTCAGCTGCAAAATGTTTTCATAGAGCAAATCTGAACTTTGTTCCAACATCCAACAACAATTCTTTCTACACTCAGAATCAGTCCACAGATCACAATTCTAATGACCCTCATGCTAACAGATATGGCTCTTTTTCAGCTAATGTGGCAAGCACCTCTCAAGACCATGCTCAGGAAACATGCTGGTTCCCAGACTCTGGAGCTACAAATCATCTCACTTATGACCTTGGCAACCTCAACCTTGCTCATGACTATCAAGGAACTGACAGAATCCAAATAGGCAATGGTTCAGGTTTGAATATTACTCATACTGGTATATCTATAGTTAAGCCACTTTCTCCTTTTTACAAGCAAAAATTCATTCTCAAAAATCTCCTTCTTGTTCCCAGTATTACTAAAACCTTACTAAGTGTGTCTCAGTTTGCTTTTGACAATGATGTTTATTTTGAATTTCATCCCACATTTTGCTTGGTGAAGGATCAGAAGAGTGGGGTAATTCTTCTCAAAGGGAACGTTGAAAATGGTCTGTACAAGTTTCACTTCACCAACTCTCAATCTCCTCTGTCTCGCATTTCACCAAGTTGTTCAGCCAATTCCAAGAACCTCTCAGTCAACCACCTGCAACTTCAGAAAAGTGCCATAGATGTAGCAATCTGGCATTCTAGACTAGGACATGTGCCTCTTGATATTATCAAGAAGGTTTTTCAAGGCTGTAATTTCCCCTTTAATGATAATAATAGTCAGTTTATTTGTCCATCTTGTTGCAAAGCTAAGAGTCACATTCAACCTTTTCCTACTTCTACCACTGAGCATAATAAATTGTTAGAACTGATACACACAGATCTTTGGGGCCCTGCTCCATTAAAATCTAATAATGGATATGCATACTATATCAGCTTCATTGACCATGCATCTAGATACACTTGGATTTACCTGCTGAAAAATAAATCCGACACATCTAAAGCATTTCTTCACTTCAAAAACTTAGCTGAAAATCAATGTAACACACGCATAAAAGCCATCCAATCTGATGGGGAACCGAGTATAAACCCTTGCATGATATTCTTGCTCAAAATGGCATAATTCATAGAATTTCTTGTCCATATACGCCTCAACAAAATGGCCTTGGCTGAAAGAAAGCATAGACATATCATTGAAACGGCCCTTTCTCTATTGGCTCATTCAAGTGTTCCTCAATCCTACTGGGATGATCTTTGTGACTTCTGCTTTTTCTAATAAATAGAATGCCCTCCAAAGTCCTCAAATATAAAAGTCCTTATGAAGTTTTCACCGCCATGCCCTAATTACGAACTTCCTTCCTAAAAGTTTTTGGATGTCTTTGCTACCCACATTTAAGGCACCTATAACAAGCATAAACTTGAATTTAGAAGTACCCCTGGTGTTTTTATTGGATATAGCCTTCAATATAAGGGTTACAAAGTTCTTCTTCCTAACAAGAAAATTGTGATTACTAGAAATGTTGTTTTTCGATGAAGATAAATTTCCTTTTCAAACCACTTTATTCTTTGGTTCAAATCAACCTTTGTTTCCTACCAATTCTCCTTCTCCTACACCTTCGTTAAGTGTCAATCCACCTACAATTCATCAATCTATCAACCCCACACCACCTCCTCCCAACTCTCCCGCCCAACTCACCGACACTTCCACCGATTCATCCTCCAATAATTCCCTTCAAAGATTCCTCCCCCCACAACCTGGTATCATCCCACCAAACACTTATATTCCGGTGGCACAATTACTATAGATTTACCAATAATGGATAATATTTCACCGATTACGCATCTTTTGACTCTGCTAGTTCTCATGATTCTCAAGCAAATGCGGTGTCAATCAAAATCGGGGCCATCATATGATTACCAGGTCAAAGACTGGGAATTTAAAACCAAAGACATATCTTTCTTTGTTCTCCAAACCAACCTGAACCTCACTCCTACAAAGAGGCCCTTCGAATCCCTGAATGGAACGCAATATGAAGAAAGAATCTGTTGCCCTTCTTAAAAATCGGACACGGAGCTTATTTCCCATCTCCCAATTACCTCCCGACAAAAAGCTCATAGGATGTAAGTGGATTTTTAAACCGAAAAGAAATTCGAGATGGTTACTGCTAAGATAAAGCTAGGTTAGTGGCCAAAGGTTTCACTCAAATGGAAGGCCTTGATTATACTTTGAAACTTTTAGTCCTGGTCATCAAGCCAAAGAACAATAAAGATCATCTTGTCTCTTGCTCTAACTAATTCCCAAGGGCATAAGCGCAATTGGACATCGACAATGCATTCTTAAATGGAGACATTGACACCGAACTCTATATGGAGCAAGTTCCTGGATTTGTTCAAACGGGCCATCACGAGAGCAAATGGTATGCAAACTTCACAAATCCCTTTACGGCCTTAAACAAGCCTCTGTGAGCCTGGTGTTCCAAACTCGACTAAGGTGTTGCAATCATTTGGTTTCACAATGTCCAAGGTGATAATTCCCTATTTTTCGAAATTCAGGACTCTCATATCTTCATATTAACTTATGTTGATGACATTATTGTCATCGGATCTTGTCTTCTTCGCTATTCAAACTGTGATAGATGATCTTCACAGAGTGTTTTCTCTTAAAGATTTGGGCAATTTGTCATATTTTCTGGGAATTCGGGTTGATTATACTCCGAATGGATTGTTATTGACTCAACAAAAATACATCCAAGACTTGCTTGACTCTGGAATGAAGGGGGGCCAAAGCGCTTATCATCTCCTATGGTGTCTCGTCCTCTTTTATCCAAACATGATGGTAATCCCATTAGTGATGCATCCTTATATAGAAAAATTGTTGGCGGCGCCTTTCAATATGCTACAACGACTCGCCGGACATTTCATACAAGTCAACAAAGTGAGCGAATATATGCAAAATCCCCTCGATTCTCATTGGAAAGCGATTAAACGAATTTTGAGATACTTGGTGAACGATCGATCATGGTCTATTATTTACAAAAGGGCATTTGCATTGAAATTAACACATTCGCGATGTCTTGATCGGGGTCCGACTTGGATGATAGAAGGTCGACTTAGGATATCAGTGTTTATTTTGGCTCAAATTTAGTCTCTTGAGTGCTAAGAAGCAAGTCGTAGTATCCAGGTCTAAGACAGGTTTAGTATAGAAGTATTGCTAGTGCCACATGTGATGTTTTCTCGGATACATTCATTACTTCAAGAAATAGGATTTCAAATCCACAAACCAACTACTTTGTGTGGGGATCGACAATTTGGGAGTCAGTATCTCCGCTTTCTGGTTAATCCTGTTTTTCATTCAAGAACAAAGCATTTCGAGTTGGATTTACATTTTATTAGAGAAAAAGTTGCAAAGCAACAAATTTCGATTCAACACATTCCTGGTTCGAGCAAGTGGCGGATATCTTAACCAAGCCGTTATCAGGGCAATTCTTCGTTCGACTTGAAACAAATCGAATGTAGTTTCCAAGTCTTCACTTGAATTGAGGGGCCTAATAGATGATGATTTACAGCAACTCTAGATTAGCTACAGAGGTTGCACATAGCATATGACATTTAGCAAAATATTCCTTCATATCTTGCACCGACCATCACCTGGCATTATATTGTCTTTGTTGTACAATCTGTACAATTGAGTGGTCATTTTCCCATTTTATAATTCCACTACCATTGTAACAAATTTGTTAGTTCAGATCATTCCTGTAGAGCTCTATATATAGTATAGCCTATAGGAAATTCCATATGTAAATGAGGGACCAATCAATGAAACAAGAATTCCAAGAATAGCATTTCCTCTTTCGGCTATTATCCGCATCATCTTTTCATGGATTCCTTAAAAGGCTTTTAGATACCATTTGAGCTACAATCTCGTGGTTATTGAAATACTATTATTAAATTCGGGTTAACTTGATGAAATTGGTTGTAGGTGATCTTTGAGCTTGAGTTGGGAGCTCAATTGAGGAGAACTATGAAAATTTGGTGAATAACTCAAAGGTGGGAAAAATGTCATTTTCTCGAGAGAAAGTTAGGTTTGCTTTTAATTTCATAAATTTCACGACATTAGCTATGTCATGAACTTCACAACATTAAACTATTTCATGATTTCATGGTGTATATATTTTCATTTGTATTTTATCTATCAGAATCGCATTTACTGACTTGGCCTTTGGGCAAATAAATATCATTTTGACAAAATATTGATCGTTTGAGTCTATTGCGGTGTGAGTGGGTTAGGCATGTGGATCGAATAGGTTGTCTGTGGTCCCCTGTTTGACTATCCATATGCCTATTCTCATATTCTGTCGGAGGTGGCGGCGGAATCGGGTCGTAGAACGTTATATTCATGAATATGACGACCGGGCAAAAGCCCATAGCTAAAGAGATGTCGAGCCTATAGGGAAGGATAAGGTAACAGGGTTTCGGCCAAATATAGTTAGTGGCAATAAGAGAATGGACATTGGCAGTGTCCAATCAACACTGATGCTAAGTTTCTTGTCTCGAGTTGACGAACTAATTGATTAATTGTTTGTATTAAAATAATTTTATTTTTAAAACGAGATATCCGCTATTTGTTTAAAAATTGGAATATATATTGTCCGTTTGAAAAGCAAATATTTACTGGACTTGATTAGATGTTTGACAATGTGTTTTGCATCACTTATTGCATCAAAAACATAATATATCGTTATTGAATTGTAGTATGTTTTTGATCATTGCGGTATGCATACATGAATGCCTCTTAGCACACTAAGTTCTTTTTCAAGCAAAAAGAAATATGTCATTTTTTAATTAAACAAATATTGCATTCCTCTACCCCGAGCTCGTTTAGCTCACCCCATGAATTTTATAAATTTTTCGGAGACATAATGTTTTGAGATCAATGAGACTGGCATGAGGCTTCCAGATCATGATTGACCTAACCTAGCAATTTCCTTTTGACAGACTTATTGTCGGCGTTTGAACTATGTAACTATTTAATTTTGTAAATATAGGTTACTTGAAATCCTATTTTAATTTTATGGTTTTGTAGACTTACGGTGTATTTATGGTTTTACTTGTTTGTACTTTGTGATAACTCTTATCGAGACTAAGCCTATGAACGTCAGGAGATATACTCCACTGGATGTCTTATAATATATTGGGTTGTAAATTGGGGCATGACAGGAAGAGCTCCTCTGCTCCGCATTTGTGCGGTTGTAAGAAAAGTAGAAAAACTTGAGAATATAAAAGAAAGAAATGGAGAAGGGAGCAGAGAAGGGTGAGAACGATAAAGAAGAAAATGGAATGAAAATGCCACATGAGAGATACAGATGTTCTAAAGGTAACCTCGTAACTGCAGACAGTGATGATAATCTCCAGGAAATCTTTCGCCAAATCAAAACTTCAAAAAACCCTGTAAGCGAATCCCTTAAAACTTCAAAATGTCTTATTTGTTGCCTGAAAACGTGTCTTGAACTGATTTATGCTTTGGAAAAATGTGTTTTGCAGGCAGTTATCAACTATGGTGCATCTTGGTAATGTTCATTTTTTGCTAGTTTGGATTTTTATGTTATCCCTTTCCCATTGCTGTATAAACTCGTATGTATTTGCTAAGTGTTTGACGAAATGCTTTAGAGGAAAAAAGGAGGAGAAAAGATTTGCTCGTTTATCAAACACCTCCGAGTTGCCTTTCGCTATTTCTCCCTGATATTTATAATAAGATGAAATGTGATTAGTTTTGTGGTTCTCAGGTGTCGTGTTTGCGGTCAGATTCTTCCTGAATTCTGCCAATTGAGTAGCAAGTTTCCCAAGCTTTCTTTTGTGTATGCTGATATTGATGAATGTCCCGAAACGACTCAACACATTCGATACACGCCCACATTCCATTTCTACAGAGATGGTGAAAGGGTTGATGAGATGTTTGGTGCCGAGAAAACCGTCTACACGACCGCCTCTGGTTGCATTCTTGAAAAATATCCATCCAACTTTCAATCTTTTACTTTTTGCCCGGCTGGTGCTCCTAATGCTTTTCGAAATGTATTTTTTTTTTTTTTATATTTGTCTACATTCCTTTGTCATATTTTTGACAAAATTTGTTAGCTCCATGTATCGACATAGTTATGCTTTTCGAAACGTTGCTTTGGAATACCAACATCTGTTGATGAGAACTGAATACCGCAGTAAACAGGCTTTGATCAAAGGTCACGAGGGAGTTAGAATATCCCCTTCGGAGAACCTCCATGATCCATCATCTTGCCTCTTCAGAAGATAACGTATTTTATAAGGGCTGCAACAAATGAGATATATATTTACAAAATCCTTGGTCTGAAAAGAGACCAGATAAAAAACAATGTTCCATATGATCACATCATGGCAATCAATTGTGATGTGTTAGCAAAACATGTATGGTCCCCAGTTTGCAAACTAACCGAAATTGAATCTTTGCCATATTCAAAATACAAACAAATTCCCCAGCTCGAGGATAAACAAAATATTCCAATGCATTAAAGAAAGAGAAAATGTATTACTTAAATTCTCATTTTTGCAAGAAAAAGAAAAATCAATTTTCCTCCAGATTCAACTTAAAACAAAAGAAATAAAAACTGTGAGAATGTCAAAGTTATGCAGAAAGATACCTTTTTTTTAAGCTAAGAGGTATCTTTGACATTTCACAGGGGTGAGGGGGTAAAATTTAAAGAATTTAGGTTGAGTGACATTTTTCCAAAAATTTATAAAAAAGTGGCATTTTTGCAAATTTCCCTTTCCAAAATATAAACATGAGGCTCTCCCTGTAATCACATTCACTAATGCATCTCACATTACGAAAGGAAAGCACTAAACATAGCAAAAGTACCAAATATAATGACCAGAGTGTATCATCAAGTACTTGTTATGACTAAAAAAATTAATTACCAGTAGTAAGTTGGATTTTAGGCTGGGAATCATCCAGCAGTTCAGCTGCCTCCTCCAAGAGAACTTCCATTTCTGTCATATTTCCTTCCAACCGCATCTTTCAAAATTTATGCTAGTTAAGTTGGTTAAATAAATTTGAATTTCATGTTATTGCCTATTATTTTAATTTGTTTGTGAAAATGTATTTCTATTTATGAAATATTTGCTTGAATTAAAAACATTAAATTTTTTATTTCCATTAAAAAAAGACATTAACAATAATCAAAGACCAAAAAAGGAAAAAAAATAAGAAAGTAAGAAGGAATAAAGAAAGAAAGGAAAGACCGAAAAAATTCAAATAATTTTGATCTGAAATTATTATTCATATTTGAAAATAAAAATGTGTGGAGTTTAAGTGAGAAAACCATAACTCATTTTACATATATTTTGTAGTTAAAAATATAGCTCATTGATATAAGTGAAAATAATAAAAATTATTAAAATTATTTATGAAAATGTATATTTTTAGTTTTCCATGTGGAACAAATTTTGTAAATAAATATTATCTATTTGATAATTGTTGCTTACATACTTTTTTTTTTGCTTTTTTTATATTGACATGTTTATTTGCATGGTCAAAGTATTTGTTTCGAATTATATATAATATTATTTATGAATTTTATTTGTTTAGTTTTTTTTTAATGATTTTCCCTAATATAACATTGTTATTATAGATATAAAACACATATTTCATACAAAAAGTACATATTTCATAAACAAAAATACCATTTTCACAAACAAATTAACAACAATAAACAATAATGTAAAATTCAAATTTATTGAACTAACTTAACTAACATAATATTAATATTTGTAGGAAAGTAACAAATTAAGAAAGAAGAAAAAGTGTGGGAACAGAGAGAGTGAATTTTTTCCTCCAATTTCAACAAATCATTTTTAAAATATATAGTTTGGCCTATAGGGTGCACTTTGCCAAGTAAATATTAATTTGAGGGTGCAAAGTACAAATTTATAATTTTAGGGTGCAAAGTGCCAAATGGATGTAAATTGATGGTGCAAGATGCCAATTATCCCTCAGGTAACTCAACCACATCCTGTAATTATCTTTTGCAACACAAATAGAATGTTTTTATTTAGAAAAAATAAAGTTTAATTGATTTTTATTCTAATAACCATGGTCTTGTATGGTTATATTTACATGATTCCAGTTTATAGTGTTGAAATTAATTTTGAGATTTTTTTTTTTGGTTTTTGTGTGGAAAATAGAATTATGTTTGGATGAATAAATGAGAATGATTTTTATGTAAATTTAAAAATGAGATTATGTTTGTTAAGCATTTTTGAACTAGTATTTTATATATAGAATAATTTGAAAAGTTAATAGTGGTTAGTTCCACTTTTAATATTTTAAATTTTAATATATAATATTATATTTATAAAATTATAGTTGGTGGATCCCATTAGATAGATATAAATAAAAAATAGTAATATTTTAAGTAGATATAGTTGGTAATGGTAGGTCCGACATGTATAATTGGATGAAAATATGAGATCAACGATTGATAAGTGATGTTGTGTAGTATATAAGGTTTAGAATTGAAATTATAGGTTTGATATGTTGTTTTATGTGAAAAATAGAAAGAAAAATGACGATTTTCATTGGAAAATTATAGACAAACATGATTCATTTATAATTAGTTGGAAACTGAAAATGAGCATTTGAAAGGGTAGTGCTATTCACACCCCCAAAATTGATAAGCAAGTCCACCTTCATATAACTTAAAAAAGGCAAAAACTCATGTTAGACGGTCTAACGGTATTTTTCGTCAGACGGATCCAACCCGACCCTGGTTTTTTCGTAATTTCATGAACCGATGACACGTTTGTAATATTTTGGGACAGTGCATCCGAAAAATATTAGTAGTTCCTCGAAAAAGTATTAGTAGTTCCCTGTAATATAATTAACTTTTTCTCCCGAAAAGTATTAGCAGTCCCTCAGAAAAGTATTATTAGTTCATCGAAAAAGTATTAGTAGTTCCCTGGAGAGTATTCAGTAGTTCTCCTGAATATAATTAACTTTTTCTCCCGAATAGTATTAGCAGTCCCTCGGAAAAGTATTGACAGTCCCTCAAACAATATTTTATTAGTCCTTCTAAAAGTATTAGTTTTTTTATGTCAAAAGTATTAGTAGTCCCAGTGAAACGTATTAGTAGTTCCCCTGAAAAATATTAGTTTTTCCCCACGAAATGTTTTCAAGAATTTTCCCGAATAATATTAGTTTTTCAATAAAAAGTATTAGTAGCCCCACCGAAAAAGTATTAGTTGTTACCCTAAAAAGTATTAGCGATTAACCCGAAAAGTATTAGTTTCCTATAAATTCATTATGTATTCATAATAGACATTTTTCAAATAGCTTTGGTGTAAGCTCGAGCTAATGGTGTTACTCTATATACATAAACAAGAACAAATTCCACCACTCTATTGACACAAATTAGGGTCAATTTGATTTTAATTTAGTAGATCCAAAATTTAGCATCCACCATACCGGAAAAAACTAATGGAGCCCCACGCTTTAATCGTTAAACCACCGGCTTTTATTTAATTCCCAATAAAAAAACTCACCGATTGCCGCCACCATGTCGGTATTCCAGATCCACCGCCATCGTGTTCCGAAATATTTCTAAGCGGCGAGATGTGCTTGTTACTCCATTCCTCACCGTCGGAGCGTATGTGCTCGCCGCTCGCGTGACCAAAGCGGAGGAGAAGCCGCCTTCGAGGAGAGATGCAACAACTCGGCGGACTACGAAGCGTGGATGTGAGTTCGGGGATGCGGCGGATGCGCCACCGAATATCTTGATAAACAATGTCTTGATTAATTATCAGCTCCAAGCTGGGGATGTGATAGTTTATACAGGTCATGAAGAAGACTTTTAAGAGAAAGAGAGAGGAAGCAACACGCAGTAAGGAGAAGGGAGTAAGGAGGCTGGAGCATTTCTTTTAAAGATCCGGGTCGGGTTTGGGGGATCCGTCTAACAGACGTAGATCCGTTAGACCGTCTGACAGAAGACTAGCTCTTCAACAAATGCCATTAGTTTAAAAGAAAATAATACCCTTTTCATATCTTCTTCCCCACACCTACTCATATTATTCTTATTCTTGAGCAAATCTGAAACTTTTTTTTGTAAACCCTAGATTTTTCAACACCCACATTGTTGCAAATATGGACAACAAAAAAAAGTCATATTAACGAACAATATAAGTAGCTTCTTAATTTACAACTTAAAATATGTTATTTCTCCATTTTACTCACTTTTTTACAATTTAAAATTGCTGATGAATAATATAATAGTGTGGTACTTGGCACGATCGCATTGCAATCTTGACTGTTCCATGCTATGAGGCACGATCATAATTGCAACCTTGGTCGTGCCATATGAGGCACAATTCAAATAACTCGATCGTGCTTTGTAGCACAATCAAAGTAACTCGATGTCTTGTGAGACGATCGAGTATACCATCATGTCATCGTGCTATTCATCGTCTTTTTTCCCAAATTCAGACACAACCAGAAAAAAAATAAAAATTGTAACTCCATAATTTAAACCAGACTTAATTTCCCAACACTTGTACCCAATATTATCCAAAAACTATGCGAACTAACACAACTATAAATGCAAAATTAAAGTAAAATATTATATTTGAAATTAAAGAAAAATATTTATATTTTGTTCCATCGTGGAACTACTTCCCCGCCGCCGCCGCCGCTTATGGGTGCATGATTTCGTGGTGTATTTGGGGGGAAAATAATGTAAGGGTAAAATAAAGAAAATATCGGGGCTGTATGTAGTAAATTGATTATGTTTTAAAAAGTGAGTGAGCGTATATTTAAAAAGTGAGTATGTTTATCAATTTTTGGGGTGTGAATAACATCACCCCACCTCAAAACATAAACAAACAAGGCCTACACATCTCATAATGGTCCCCTTTTTTTTTTGACACCTCATATTGGTCCATTAGAAAAAAAAAAAGAACCGAAAACATAACAAGATTAATCTGCTTGTTTCTTTATGCTAGATTGAATCTATGATTTGAACTTTTTCAGACATTCTGACCCACTCAAACTGAGGTGTATCCAAATCCACTAAAGATATATTACACTAAAATTTAACTCAAATAATAGATAGCTTGAATTGTAATGCCACTTCATTAACTAAAGAATCATCTTCTTCTGTCCGTCATCTCTTGAGCCCTGTCCTCTCTCAGTTTATCCACAATATGACGAGTCTCAGGATTTTAAAAGCGGTCCTGAACAAACTTTCTTTCTTCAGCTTGAATCTCCTTGGGTATGGATTTGGAGCCGTGCGATCTGCTTCAGCCGAGCATATGACTTCTTTTTGGCTTTTCTTTCCGTCCGATATTCCATCTACCACAGAAGTAGGGCAGGGAAAATATATCTTTGAGTGTTATTACAAGTTTGGGTTTTTTATTTTGCCACACTAAGTGAGAAATCATATAAAATTGACTTGTCCCAAGAAAAGAAAAGACAAAAAAATATACATACATCAGTGACGGCCATAGCTTCCTCCTCGCTAACACCCTGCTCCTTTAACTCAAGCACTCTCCAAGAAAATACACTGGTTGCAGGTGGATCAAAATTAGTAATCCTGTTGCAAAATGTAGAAATGGAAATGTGCAGATATAAATAGATTCGAAAGGTTAATCATTCGACATGATAGGTTGGTGCAATAGTGCACCGTGTAGAAACAGAAAATGTGTTTGGTTCACAGTTATCAATGCGATAGGCAATGTTAAGGCGACAAGTCAAGGCCTAGCGCCCGGTGGCATAGGGCAAGTCGACAACAACTAGAAAACATGTTATATACTTACATTATTCTAAAAATTGCCTATGAAAAATAATAAATCGTATCAAACAATAATAAACTATATCAAACACCAATATTAATCACCAGACAACAAACACACAAGTTAAATAGTGAATAATGTCAATAAAAACAACATCACAATTAGCAGTCGCCTATCTATCGCCTCTCAAAAGGCGACGCCTGAGGCGATAAACCATCGCATCTTGTCTAGGCAACGCTTTAGCAACTATGGTTCGGTTTACCTTATATATTTTCGAAATATTATAAGTTTTTCTAAATATGAATTTGTAAGTTGTCAAAAATGGAGGGGAGAAATTTGAAAAATAAAGTTAAAATTAGCATTTTATGCAATGCCAAAAAAATTAGTGCTTGTTTGGGAGCACTTTTGATATGGACTTTTGGATTTAAATTTTCCATTTTAAAAAATTGATGTTTGGTAATGGAATTTTGGATGAGTCACTCCTCCAAAAAATCTATTCTAGAGAAGTTACAATTGCAGACTTTTTGAAAAGTCACTTATTAAGAAGTCTATTTACTAAATGGGCTTTTGCATAAGTGCTCCAAACATGCACTTAAGTACTCTAAAAAAAAAAAAAAAAGGCTAAGCAACAGATTTTTTTTTTGGATTTTAGTGAATTAAATAGAATTCACTCACACAATAATACGAGCAAACGAGCAATATTTGTTTGGATAAAAACTTAACATGGTTAATTTCTACAAAGACTTGAACAAAGTTTTCTAAGTTCTTTAGCTCTCTCAGATGCATACACTTCAAAGAAAAATAAACAAAAACTATAATAACTCAACAAACATGCTTCTTTACCTATGGGATGGCACCACTTGCTTCCGTATATCATGAATACTGCCATGAGATTGACGGGTTTCATATTTCTTATTAACAGTTGTTCCCTTTTTAAAATCAAAATATTATTATGTAAGTATATATAATTTTCCATGTTCATTTTTCTATTGTACTAAGAGGGAGATTATATCAATGGCCATCTTCTAATTGGCTGACAAACTGAAAGAGGCCAAATGAAAGGGAGAATCATGAATCATAACTTTAAACGCACGTTCAATTAAGAAAGTTGACTGCTGTTATTACCAGATGTCAGAGATGATCCCTATTTAATGAGCTCTTCCACCAAATAGTTTCCCATTTCAAATTAAAATACAATAAGATTCAAAAAATCGTATCCAATTTTCCAAAGATCTCACCTTTTCAACTTTTCTAGGAGACACGTGTAAGTTGGAATCTAGGAACAATAGCTATATGCTTACACATCTGCTAGTTGTAAGCCCAAATCTATTCTTTCTGCATTAGCTATAAGTTTGCATAAAATCTAGCTCATTGATAGCTAAATGGGAAAAGTTCAAGCTAAGTTGAGTTGAACTAAACTCTTCACAGCACCATAAAACTTATCAAGTTACTAAACCATGTTAGCACTCAAAAGCTGAACCAGATGATTAGTTTTCCAAACAGATATCACTCAAAAGTAAAAGCAGCCTAATCAATAATTTCAAAATTCCACAAGATTGGCAACCAATAGTCCAAGTGGTATGCATACACATAAAGTTGGATTCTTCTCTCAATCAACAACTTCACAACCAAACACCATGTTGTCAAGGTAGGTAGGGCAGAGGTCTGCAACTTATGTATGATCACAATCTGAATGCTTAATGTGTACTATTTTCGAGACGCAGCAAGATTGTGCGTAATCTCCTAAAATGGTAGTCTCTGGATTCTGTGAACTAAAGTACAAGGGAATATTATGATTGGTGATACCTTCTATTTCACAATAATTATGCATTCCTCAATTTGCCATTGGATTTGTGTTTAAATTATTGTAATTAACTCAAAATATGATTTGATCTCACTTTCTATTGCAATATTATTGGCTGTGACAGATACCACAGAGTACGGGGGTCGAAATCGGAAATAAAGACATAAAGTTGGAACATTTAGAGGAGGCATTCACTACATCAAACTGGATTGTCAGAATTTACAAGGTGAAACCCCTTTATAATAGGTGGTGTTCCTCTCTCTCTTCAGAGCATGCATTGCATGAGTAAGAAAGTGGAAAATTGTATTAAAGAAATAAAATGGCATTCAGCAGTTCACCATCACTCAGACACTCAAGAAAATTTTACAAGTAACACATGAAGGTCAAGCTTAGTGACCTTACAATGCAAGAATTTTTTACACTGCAGCCTTCATGCCATTATAGAACCCCAGTACAGATACCTCTTGCCTATTGTCAGCCATCAAAGCAAGAATAAATTACGCTGAGTGAATCAAAATCATACCATAAAAATTGGTCACTTTCTGGTGCTGACAATCTGGATCCCAATAACAGCCATCTGTTCCGGAAAATGCTTCAGATTATAAAATGCCTCAACATGTGAAAAAATTTGTAGAAGTCATTACCTAGACAGCTATATACCAGATAACTGAAGCAAGATAGAAAACCAGTTCATAGATCATTCCTTCGATTAGACATCCTTGAAGCTGGAAAGAAAGAAAAGCAAGGGGGTCATTCATGGCCGAGTTAATGAAAATAAATCCACTAGAGAATTATATCAAAGTAAAAATTGGAATTCTGGGATTACTTTTATCACAAACGTAGAAAGCAATTGTCAGAAAGAAATGGACTTTTTAGAAATGTGCTAGCAGCTACCTGGCTTGAGAATAGATGCCAATAATCAAATTCTCTGACAAATATATCCCACTTAAGATGAGATAAGAAAGCATTTCTTGTTATTCAGATTTCCTACAAAGCTGTCACATTTTGAGGGCAGCACACTGCTGACATAAAATGACGTCAAGCTGGAAATACTCGATACATTCCAGGATCTGAACTGAGTGGGGAACACATTCTTTCAGGAGTTGAAATTTCAGGCACTTCATTAATCCTTTCAGAAATTAAACTTAGTGAAGAAATCTTCTCTTGGAAATTTGGATGACATTGCAATTTGCATGAGGTGAGAAATAAGCCACAGGCTTGTAATGTACCAGTTCAGAAAGAGGAAGAGTGAACCATATTTCTGTGCCAGTTTAGATCCATTGTCAGAATATCCATCATCCTTCATAGTCCTCCATTACTACGAACCCTCTCAAATGTCCTAAATCAAAGAAAGCTAGTAAGAGAAAGAAGGGGCCAGGAAACACAGCCAATATAGCTCATTTATCAGAAATTGCCCTGAGTTCTTGGAATACCCATGAAATTATTTCAGGATATTTAGTTTTTTTGGATAGTGAAAAGCTTCCATCATATTCTCCACATAAAGAAGAGAATATCAACCCTATATACTAAATGAAAAAAAACAAATACGACACATGTCATCACCTCACTATTCTCGAGACATGTGCCAACTCCTCATTGTCCCAATTCTACATGGTGGCTTCCATTTATCCATGTGGCAACCTATATTATATATATAATCTAAAAGATAACAAATATTCCAAAAATCAGGGATTCTATCTAACAATATATTTTTTTCATAAATCAAAGATTCTATCTATACAGTTTATTATAATTTAAAAGGTAAATAATAATCAAAAATCAAAACTCCTATCTATACAATCTAAACAATCTATAATTTAAAAAAGTACACTACTCTAAAAAAATGGAAGATCAAATATTCTATTTATATAGTTTATTATAGTCTAAAAGGCAAATAATAATCAACAAATCAAAGCTTCTATCTATACAATTTAAACATTCTATTTATATAAAATTAACACAATTAACTACGTGATTCTTTAAACGCCAAAATAAAAATGTAATTAAGAATTAAAAATTCACGTCATTTTGACAAGCTAAAATACCAGAAAATAAAAATCTCATATTTAATACAATTAGCACAAATCCCGTGTAACACATGTGTTTTTCTAGTGATATATCTAATTTTAAAGGATGATATTGAAAAAATATTGCAGTTATAGGATAAAACTGAGTAAATACAGAAGGTGATAGCGAGTTGAGACATACCATTCTTCTTTCCGGTCTTAATAAAACACATGGGTAGCAGCAGGAACTGATGTAGCAACAATGCTAAGACAAGAGCATATTCGATGACAATTCTGTTTGAAAACAACATATGATATCAGTGTCCTCATGTTTTCAAGGTACTTCCATCTGGAAGTAGGCCCCTATTTTTCATTTCATTGAGTAGCTGCTGAGCTTTATCCACATGTCCAAGTTTTTGGTACCCACGAACGAGAACTGAATATGTGATTAGATCAGGACAGACATTCTTCTGAATCATTTCATCGAACAGCATGCGGGCCTTATCCATACGATTAATCTTGTAAAATCCATCAATCAGGCATGTATAAGTTACGACTGAAGGTAAAATCTCTCTTTGTAACATTTCCTGGAACAGTCTCCACGCCATCCTCATATCTTTGCTCCGACAAAATCCAGCTATAATTGATGTGTAAGAGATTTTATCTGGATCAAATCCCTTAGAGATCATTTCTTTAAACAAATTATATGCCTCGTCCAACCTCCCTGCTGTAGACAAGACATTAATAAGAATAGTGAACGTAATTGAATCAGGACAAATCCCAGCCTTCAACATTTTTTTGTACAACATAAAAGCCTTCCTCGGATTTGCCTGTTTACCAAAGCCATCGATTAAGGTGCTATAAATCACAACACTAGGGAATGTATGACATTTAAGCATCACTGGAATAAGCTCTAGCGCCTTCTCAGATTTGAGTTCTTTGCATAGTCTGTTTATAACAACACTATAGGCAAACATGTTTGGAGAAATGCACAAGTCCCTCATTTCATCTATAAGCTGCAATGCTTTATCTACCCGCCCTTCACTGCAGTATCCATTTATTACATGATTGCATGTAAAGGAATTGGGTGCAAAACCCGCTTCTGTCATAACATTAAAAAACTTCGAAGCATTCTCAAACGAACCAATTTTACAGAAACCTAGAATCAAACTCCTATAACTGACGGAATTAGGAACCAAATTATTGTTGATCATCTCCTCTAAAAGTCTGTTGGCAGAATCCATGTCACCCCGAACACAAAATCCACTAATTAAAATGTTGTAAGCATGCTGGTCATATTCATATCCAGACGTTCCAATCGTATGGAACAAATCCAATGAGATTTCCATTAATCCACTGCTAGAAAGACCTTTTAAAATCGAGCTATAGGTGACTAAGGATGGTTTAATATTATTATTTTCCATCTCTTCAAGCAAACTAAAACCTTTCTTAACATCTCCACATCTGCAAAAACCCTCAATCAGAATACTATAGGTATATACATCTGCTACAACTCCACAATTATTCATTTCATAAAAAACTTGCATAGCCTTATCCAGTTCACCTCTATTCACAAAACCATGAATAACTGTATTATAGCAGTAACAGTTGAGCGGCTGACCATTATGTTTCAAGTCTTGAATGAAGTTCCAAGCAAGCTCTATAACTCCAACTCTGCACAGTCCAGAAATATACGTACCATATGTTACAACGGATGGACTAATTCCATTTATCTCCATTTCCTCCAGAATGTTAGTTGCTTCTTCAATATCTACCGTAACTCGACTACGATGCCCACTGCAGTAAAAATTCATCATAATCGTGTAGGTGTATACACTAGGAAATGGTCCATAGTTCTTCATTTCTTCGAATAAAGTCACAACGGACTCCCGTTCATTAGCTTCTGCTAAGCATTTAAGCAAGAAATTGCACGAGCGAATACCTGGTTGAAATCCAAGCCTCTTAGCTTGTTCAAATGCATCGATTGCATTCTCAAGCATCCTATTTGAAGCAAAAACCTTGATGAGTACATTAACCATGAAGTTCGATCCTTCTGCATCACTAGGACAACTCAATAAGGCATACGATAAATAAAACAAATTGAGCTGAGTCTTTTGACAATAACAAACAATCTCCCTAAGCAAGGCATATACTTCCAATTGCATTTCGGCACACGCATATACCTTCACAAACATCTTAAAAGCCATGAGAGATTGATCGAAACCATACTTATCCACAGTCCTCGCAAAACATACTTTTCTTGAAATCTCCCAATTTAATGACTTCAGCACTCTAACAACAGCAGAAAACAGCTCAACGCTTTTAAGTTCACGATTGTTTTCTCTTAAAAAATTGGTTTCATTTTCTGAACTGCTTTCACAATTCGAAGTGTAATAGTCTGAATCATCCAACAACGGAACTGCAGAAACACGACGGTACTTATTACACAAAAACTGCAATCTTTTACAGTTATCCACCTTCGAAGAAAATTTAACTGACGGGATATCCCAAATTTGAGAGAGAATGAGTAATTTGTTGGAAAAAAACAGGCACCCATAAAATAAAAATTCAATCCTAATGTTTTTCAGGTCTGCGAAACTACTAACCGCCAGGTTGTCATCCATAGCATGGAAGGCCGCTATATAAGTGGTTGAGAGTGGCCGGCGGCGGCGGCAGAAGGCAGTGGTGGAAGCACAACAAGTGGAGGGAAAAAAGAAATTGCAGATGAAGTGAGAGAGTGGGCAGCGAGAGAAGGGAGAAGAAGAGCTGAATTTGGTTTATGGGCCAATTTGACAGAAACCAAATGTAGACCCATATTAGCTAAACCCAATATCTAACCATTTATTTCTGTCTAAGCTAGGCCAATTTAATAAATTCATTTTCGGGCTTTAAGTTTTGTAAGCCCAATATTAAAAGGATATCAGCCCAGAAGACAGTGCTACTCGATGTTCTGTGATGTGAACTGCAGCAACGACTGTGCATAAGATCCAATAACAATATGTTGTTAACCCAAGATCTTCACTAGTTCGGTTAAAATTAGTGAAAACCTCGACCCGTTGCTTAGCAAAGCAATAACCTCGATATGCAAAGATGCCACAATCAATTATGGATTATTGCCTGATAAGTCGATAATTTCAATTTGAGAGTAAAAGACTAATTCAATTGATAATCATAAAAACATAAGTGTTTGTCCTTACATAGGCTCCAAAACCCTAACCCTACTAGGAACAACTCAAAAACTGAAAAGGAAACAAAAATTGAACAAAATCTCAAAATCCGGGACGCACGCACGGACACACGCACGGCCATGCGCCAGGTCGTGCATCAAGTCGAGACTCTTCACTCCGTTCGCAACCACGCACGGCACACGTACGGACCATGTGTCAGCCCGTATGTTAAGTCGAAGGCCCCAAACTCGTACGCCATTACGCACGGGCGCACGCACGGGTCGTGCGTCTGTCCGTGCGCCAACTCGAACCCTCCCCTGCAACTTTGCCCTCGAATTTGACCCATGCGCATGTCAAACTTAAAATAACAACTTAAGACGCGGCCTTAAAGGTTTACTTGGCCTCCAAAAAAACAAAACGACTTAAACAATTCAAATTACGACTAATTAAGATAGACGAATACAAGACACTAATGAGAACTTGTTTATAATGTCTTTAAGACGCAAAGTGACTCGTATTCTTGGCATCCTTCGCTTGCTCGACCAAGTGGACTCTTGAATGTTGTTAGAGATTTTTCTAACCGCAAGTCTACTTGTCAAGTTTTAATATAGTGATATGAGTAGGGTTGTCGTATCCACAGGAATGCGTGTATAAGTACCAAGTATAAATTACCTATGCTATATTTGACGATCAATAATAGGTGGATATCTCAATTTATAAATAAAAACAACTAGATGTAACTAATCAAAATATAAACATCTAAATCTATGGGAGAATGAATTCTAGAGGTGTGATGAATCTAGTTTTCCCTTATGTTATCAATATGGTATATCAATCACAAATTACCAATTTATAAGTCAAGATTTCTACAATAATCATTTCCTCTCTCGAGTGCCAAATGATTTTAGATCACAATTGGGAAATCAATATCTCTATAAAAATCACCAATTGAAATCTTGATAAAAACTATGAATCTTGGTTGATGACTTCAAAGGATTCACAAATCTCTCAATTCTATGAAATCCTAGGTTATGCTATTTCAAGGTCATGTATTCAATTACCTTTCTCAAGAGTCAAATCAAATACACCCAACAATCTAAATTATTGATCAAGTAATTTAGAAGCAATAAATCCAAATAGCACAAATAAATTGAGAAATCAAGATTGACAAACCACAATCTCAAAACATATGTTCAAACATAGATTACATCAACCCTCTAGAATTATATAGTTTAGCTCATGATGAAAATACAAACATCCTTAATCAAATGAGAATGCATCTCAAATCATACACAAGAAACAACAAAGAAGGAATTAAAGAGATTAAAGAAGAATCTTATCTATTTCTAGATGATAAATGTCTTCAATCTTCTTTCCCAACTCTTTTCTTGTGTCTTAGTAGTGTTGGTTTTCATCCCCAAGTGTCCTCCATGCCCTAGATCAAGCCTCCCATGTATCTATTTATAGTACCCTCCTTTTAGATCCAAAAATCGGACATTTCTTGTTTTGTCCGTCCCACAGCGCTGCAGCCGCAGAAAAATGGGCGCTGCAGCGCAAAAACAAAACCCAGACTGCCCATTTTCTGTATCGGGCGCTGCAGCGCTAAGGAGGGGCGCTGCAGCGCGCGTAGAACACCCCCTGGCGCTGGCGGGGCGCCGTTTTGGGCGCTGTGGCGCGCTGTTGCGCTGCAGCGCCTCTTTTCACGTTGTAGCGCCATCCAAACGTCCGAATTTGCTTTTGGTGTCTTCATAAGAGTTGTAACCCTTTCTCTTAGCTTTCCATAGCCACTTGAATCAGCTCAATATCAATTTTGTAGAGAGAGTTATGACCAAAATACTAAACTCTGCCAGTCTTTAGAAATTTCGTGACGCGTTTGGACGTTTCTTCAAATCAATCTTTCGTTGTTTGATCATACTTTCTTCTTTTGATACACGACTCATTAAAATGACTCTAGACTCAATATTATTGGCCCTCAATATGGCTTGGCCTCTCAAATGACTCAAAACAATAGAAATTAATGCCTAACCTATGAGATATAACAAAAACGACTCAAAATACTCAAAAACAACACAAAACTCAAGTCTAGGAAGCCCAAATCAATGGTATAAAACCAAGTGAACAAATACCCCAAACTTAGAATATTGCTTGTCCTCAAGCAATTACAACTCTAAAATGAAAAATACAAGACACAACAATACAAACAAACCGCAAAACTTCACAACCAATATCATTTGTCTCATACTCATTTCACTATCAATCAAGCATGTGTTTTGACATTGTGATCAAATGTGTTGAATGTTCATGCCAATTCCGTTTACATTATTCAAATAGATTCACGCAATCAAGTGTTATCAAAATGATCCACTTTCTCGAATATCCGGATGAAATGCTTACCGGATTCCATAAGCTTGTCATTCACACTAATCTCCACTAATGTAGGCTAATGTAACACAAGGATCAATAGGACTTTCAAGGCTTGTAATGTGGGCTTAGGGTAAGGTAGAAAAATATAGGATTAAGTGGCTCACTCACCCAAACACACAATTATCACTTCAAATCACCAATTGCCAAACAAAATAGCTATCTTCACTTTTGTTAAATTCTCGATTATTCTCCCTTTATGAGCCTTGATTTATTTTTTTAATTTTTTTTTCCGAAACCCCCAAAATTATTCTTTTGCATATTTTAACGCATGGGGTTTCATATTTTCTTTTCTCGGCACTCCATGCAAATAGCACATACCGTACTTATCATACCCTCCTCAACCTTCAATATTCTTCTATACTTTGTGTGTATGAGTGATGGGTAATTAAGATTTCCACATGTAGGCTCAAGGTATAAGATTGGTTTCCAAAGAAGAGGTTTAACAGCTCAAAGGGGACACTAGTGAAAATATATAATATAAAGGTAGGCATTTTTGGCTCTAGCTTGTTCAAAGATGGCCTAAATCATTTCCTTAATGTTACTTCACCTAGATTTCGCCTCGACTAGAGATCGACAAGTTCTAGAATCCGGTGGGATCATACAAGAAACACTCAACTTCATAAATCATTTTCAAATAAATCAACCGAATTATGCATGTGGATGGAATTAATGGAACGAAACATAGATCACCGCTCAAACACATGCTTTTGACCGTTTAACTCATATTCGACAAATTCACTTAGTCATGCGATTCTGATTCAACAAATGACTCGACTCGACTCAACTCAAAGCAAATATACAAGACACAAAAAAAAAAACACGAAGAAAGTAGGATCACAAACCGAAAAAGGTATTACCACTCCCCAAATTTAATATAACCATTGTCCTCAATGGAAGATGTGCAACTCCTCGTCGGAATTGTGGGGTGACAGAGAAGCAACAACAGGGCCAATTGGTAGCACTCCATAGGGTCGATGGCTTTTTCCTTGCCTTTCTATGATTTAGGAGGCACAATACCAACTCACAAACAAAACCAAACGTGGAAACGAGCAATGGGGTAAAGTACCACAATATCATGTGAAGACCATGGGAGACACATCAATGTTATATAATTGTGATCGACATGTGAACTCCTCCAAGCAATAAACCAAGAAGGGCATGCAAAAGTGTTAAATTTCTCATTGAGGCATTTTATCAAACACATTGTGGGCATATTTAGAGAATAAGGATGTGAAGGTAATTTATATAACCAATTATGCCCGAAATTTCAATACCAATCCAAATTCTATCACAATAAGCACCTTTTGCACATAATTTCACAAGAATCGCGTTATGAGCATGCAAAGAGGGATAGGGGTGAGATGCAACATGACTACTACTAATAAAACACAAACATTCTAACTATTCTAACTATGAAAGCCAAGAAATGAGCTTGGGTTGCCTCCCAAGAAGCGCTAAATTTAAAGTCTTTAGCCGACTTTTCTTTTACTCAACCGGGATCCAAAAACAAGTGTCGATCATGCCACGCCTTTGTATTTTCCAACAAGATAAGTGATCCTTTAGTGTATATAAGACGTGGATGATTAAGGATCAGAATATTGATGGTCTTTTGGAATTCAAAAAATATGTTCCTAATGATAAAAAATGGTTTATCAATCATAGTAAAGATATTTCTATCTTTACTCACATTAAATATCATGAAATCAGAGAACATGTGAATTGATCACCATTTTCAAACATTGTTCCTTCAAGTGTATGCTTCTTAAAATTTGATACATTTGTATTGAAGCTTACATCTATAGTGCACATATTTTTGTCAATATGAGGATTTTCAATTGATTGAGAGATAGAGATACTCCCTGAGTTAATTTGACGTGGCTCCTCCTCTTGTAAGATCGGATTGCACTCTTCAAAAGTCTCCTCCAAATTTTGAAGGATGTCCACCTTTTTCATAATGGGCAATTCATGTTCATGATTTTCTATTTCACCAGTCCCAAGAATGATGACGACTCTTCATTATTAAGTTGGTCAATCATTTGTTGGAGTAACTTTGACATATTTTGACATGTAATCTCAATTTGTTGAATGCTTGCCTCGGTTTGTAGTACTCTATCATCACTTTCTCGATTTCTTATCTTACACTCATTGATAAACTCAAGAAGATTTTCTTCCAACTCGACCGATGTTTTATCTCATCTTGTCATCTTTTGCCTCACAATCGTCTAGAAATTGATAAAGTGTTTCTTCCAAGCTAGACAATTGTTCTTGTGGGATGAAAGGTTTCATGATTTGCCATATTTTGGGTCCATACATTTTCTTGAGGTGGATAATAAGGAACAAAATGGTTCACACTTTGACTTCCAAAAATCACAAAGAGCATCATCGGTTGGCCACGTATATGCATACATTATAATTCCATCCAATGATGTGCCTAAACAAATTACACAAAATTAAAACAAGAAAAGAAAAAAATAGTCAAATTACAACTAGGCAATCAACCTTGATATCATACAAAACACATTCCCCTAAGAATGGCGCCAAAAACTTGTTAGAGATTTTTCTAACCGCAAGTCTACGGTGTCAAGTTTTAATATAGTGATATGAGTAGGGTTGTCGTATCCACAGGAATGCGTGTATAAG
Organism: Rehmannia glutinosa; assembly: GCA_016081115.2. Lineage (NCBI taxonomy): Eukaryota > Viridiplantae > Streptophyta > Magnoliopsida > Lamiales > Orobanchaceae > Rehmannia > Rehmannia glutinosa. The sequence goes on along the minus strand of JABTTQ020002515.1, from coordinate 39,220 downwards.
TACCAAGTATAAATTACCTATGCTATATTTGACAGAGATCAATAATAGGTGGATATCTCAATTTATAAATAAAAACAACTAGATGTAACTAATCAAAATATAAACATCTAAATCTATGGGAGAATGAATTCTAGAGGTGTGATGAATCTAGTTTTCCCTTATGTTATCAATATGGTATATCAATCACAAATTACCAATTTATAAGTCAAGATTTCTACAATAATCATTTCCTCTCTCGAGTGCCAAATGATTTTAGATCACAATTGGGAAATCAATATCTCTATAAAAATCACCAATTGAAATCTTGATAAAAACTATGAATCTTGGTTGATGACTTCAAAGGATTCACAAATCTCTCAATTCTATGAAATCTGGTTATGCTATTTCAAGGTCATGTATTCAATTACCTTTCTCAAGAGTCAAATCAAATACACCCAACAATCTAAATTATTGATCAAGTAATTTAGAAGCAATAAATCCAAATAGCACAAATAAATTGAGAAATCAAGATTGACAAACCACAATCTCAAAACATATGTTCAAACATAGATTACATCAACCCTCTAGAATTATATAGTTTAGCTCATGATGAAAATACAAACATCCTTAATCAAATGAGAATGCATCTCAAATCATACACAAGAAACAACAAAGAAGGAATTAAAGAGATTAAAGAAGAATCTTATCTATTTCTAGATGATAAATGTCTTCAATCTTCTTTCCCAACTCTTTTCTTGTGTCTTAGTAGTGTTGGTTTTCATCCCCAAGTGTCCTCCATGCCCTAGATCAAGCCTCCCATGTATCTATTTATAGTACCCTCCTTTTAGATCCAAAAATCGGACATTTCTTGTTTTGTCCGTCCACGGGCGCTGCAGCGCTCGAAAATGGGCGCTGCAGCGCAAGGAGGGGCGCTGCAGCGCGCGTAGAACACCCCTGGGCGCGCGGCGCTCGTTTTGGGCGCTGTGGCGCGCTTTGTTGCGCTGCAGCGCCTCTTTTTCACGTTGTAGCGCCATCCAAACGTCCGAATTTGCTTTTGGTGTCTTCATAAGAGTTGTAGCCCTTTCTCTTAGCTTTCCATAGCCACTTGAATCAGCTCAATATCAATTTTGTAGAGAGAGTTATGACCAAAATACTAAACTCTGCCAGTGCTAGAAATTTCAGACGCGTTTGGACGTTTCTTCAAATCAATCTTTCGTTGTTTGATCATACTTTCTTCTTTTGATACACGACTCATTAAAATGACTCTAGACTCAATATTATTGGCCCTCAATATGGCTTGGCCTCTCAAATGACTCAAACAATAGAAATTAATGCCTAACCTATGATATATAACAAAAACGACTCAAAATACTCAAAAACAACACAAAACTCAAGTCTAGGAAGCCCAAATCAATGGTATAAAACCAAGTGAACAAATGTTGATGACGCGAATCAACTGGACCACCCGAATGTCTTCCTCCATCGGCAATGCACTCTCGGTCTCCTTTTGAATGACTTGAATTAACCCATTGAGTGCATCCTTGAACTTTCTTGCTCGAGCTCTTGTTACCGGACCAACTGGCACCGTCACTGGGTCTTTCGTCCATGGATTCTCATCATTCCCCTCCTCTTGAGAAGGATTTGTCCTCAAATCCGAATTGGCATCAAATGGACTAAGATCAGCAACATTAAAAGAAGCACTAATACCATAATCGCCCGACAAGTCAATCTTGTAAGCATATCATTGATTCGCTCAAGCACTTGAAGTGGACCATCTCCCCGCGACTGCAGTTTGGACTTTCTATGGGCTGGGAATCGTTCGGGGCGCATACAGGGGCGTAGCCAGCCCGACTGGGTACCCCTAGCCCAACTATTTTTCCCCCTAACTCAACTATTTTTCTCCCCTAAAAATATATATAATTTTTGTTTTTGATTATTTTCCATAGAAAAAGCGGGACACAAAAAAATTTGGGTTAGGGTACATATGCGCCCAAGCGGGACTCAATTATTATTTTTTGATTATTTTTTTTTGATTATTTTCCATAGAAAAAGCCGGATGATTGGGTTTGGGTACATATGCGCCCAAACCCAATCATCCGGCTCAAACACCATCTTTTTACGATGCTTGTTAGCTTGCGCCATGTACTGCGCCGTTCAATATTGAGTCTTGCTTTCTCATGTAACTGTTTCACAAAAACAACTTTTTTCTGCCCATCTAAGTTAACATGCTCAGAAACAGGTAAATGTGAATGGGGTTAGGGGATTAAAACCATAAACAAGTTCAAATGGTGAAAACTTCGATGTAGAATGAACATCACGATTATAAGCAAACTCAACATGCAGTAAACACTCTTCCCAAGTTTTAATATTCTTTTTAATGATAGCCCTTAACAACATGGACATAGTTCTATTTACTACTTTAGTTTGACCGTCTGTGTGGGGATGACACGTAGTAGAAAATGACAATTTAGTTCCCAGTTTTCCCCACAAGGTCTTCCAAAAGTAACTTAAGAACTTAGCATCCCTATCCGAAACAATGGTTCTAGGCATACCATACAATCTCACAACCTCTTTAAAGAACAAGTCAACAATCAAAGATGCATTATCAGTTTTATGACAAGGGATAAAATGAGCCATCTTTGAAAAAACGATATACGACAACAAATATAGAATTGGACCCATATTTAGTCCTCGGAAGTCCTAAGACAAAATCCATAGAAATATCAACCCAAGGTGTTGTCAGAATGGGTAAGGGCATGTAAATACCCTGGTTTTAAACTCGAGATTTAGCTTGCCTACAAGTAACACATCTAATACAAATACGCTCAAAATCATGCTTCATATGTGGCCAATAAAAATGCTCTTGCAAGACTGCTAATGTTTTGGCTACCCCAAAATATCCCATAAGACCCCTACCATGTGATTCTCTCACTAGTAAGTCCCTTAATGTATATTCAGGAATGTACAATTTATCTTCTCGAAATAGAAAACCATCATGTCGATAAAATTTACCCATCGCCTCCTTTTCGCATGCAACAAACGACTCACCAAAATCAAGATCATGCAAGTACAACTCTTTAACATGTTCAAACCTAAGGATTTTAGCATCTAAAGTAGAGATAAGAGTGTACCTCCGAGATGCTACAAGAATAGTCTTACCTCTTCCTATATAAATTCAATTCCTGCAAGATAAATAATTGTCAATATTGAGTGCAATTAAGTTGCATCCATATTTGAGATAATAAGGAGCCCTATTTAGACGGGGTTTATCTAGAAACCTCTCCCATCAGGACTCTGACTGATATAGGGGATTGCGATATATATTGATATCTTTTCCTACAATCAGACGAAGCAATTAGAACGTCTCTTACACATAGAAATAATAATCTCTCTCCTAAAATTTCTCTCTATGATTTTCTTCTTGGAGTATCACCAAAGTCTCCAAGAGTTTAAGGTGTGCACATCAAAGTAAATAATTCTAGTAATTATTTACACCACCGAGAAATACGGTTCGTGCTCTTGTTCATGATTCAACCAATCTATGGGGTTCGTTCGTTGTTCGCGGTTCAATCAAGATGAAGCTTGTAGATGACTTAATCATGGATCAAAAGGAGGCTTGCAAACAAGCTTAATCCTGGCTATGTGGGTCGACAATTCTGCTGTAAATAGGTATACTCGATCCACCTTATATGTGCAAATATGTGATTTATGTTTCAACCCATATTTGCTAACAGTGGTATCAGAGTCATTAGGGCTCAATCTCGCATATGCGATGTGCTTGGTTTTGATGATTCATGTGATTTGAGTTTTTATTTAAAAATTTCGAATCTATATTTTCATTTTTATATATGCAATAGTGGTGTCAAATTATAGATCTCGAAAAGACGATTAATTTGATAAATTATGCATATGAAATGGATTTGAAACGAATAAATTATGGTGATTCATAGTTTTGGACTAAAAACAAAAATCTGCAAAGATTTTCATGCAAAGTTTAGGGTGAGATTGGATATACTTTCATTTTGAAATTTTTTTTTTTGCTAGAGAATAGTGGTAAAAAAAATTTAGAAGAAAAAAGATGAATTTTGAAAGTGTGATTGGATATGCGATAAAAAAATAATGATGAAAGTTGATTTGATGTAGAAATAGTAAAATAATGATTTGTAGTTATAAATATATGAGTAGGTGAATAGTGGAATTTATGGGAGGATGTGTAATAATGATTAGTTATTTGTGAAAAATGTGGCTAGTAAGAGAAAAAATAAAAATGAGTGAATAGTATATTTTCTGAAAATTTTCATAAACAATCACATGTTGGGTTGAAAGAATTCCTCTAGCGGAACAAAAATGAAAATATTCTCATATCCAATCTCAGCCTTACATGTTTTGATTGTTCCTCCTATTACCGCTACAATAGCCTGGGGGCAACTTTTTTCTTTGTAAATAGATTGCAGCTCCATGTATTGACATATGCAGACAATGTGGGTTGATGTGGCACCTATCCGCCATGAGGGCGGTGGCATATCAATTGTTGGTGCCATGCAATTGCTGATGTGGCGGTGCTTGCGCCATGTGGTTGCCACGTGCCACTGATATGGCCACCTACGTGGTGTGGTGATGTGGCAACTTAGACGCCACACGGGTATTGACTTGGGCTTCCATGCAAGCAGATGATGTGGCACCGATTTAGATGCCCCACAAGCGATGATGTGGCACTAAGTAGTAGCCTAAGTGGCGTATCGGTGTATCCCTCTTTGTTATTAAAAAAAAATTGGAATGTGGTTTAGCATAAATTTGAACACTAGACCTTTTGATATATCTTTTACGCCATGAGAATTTCTTAGTATACTATTTGCATATTTTCTATTTATATAGAAGCTTGATAGCAAGTTATTTTTTTTTGCGCATTGGGACGCTTGCAAAATGATTTTTTTGTGTATTTTTGTTATATTATTAATGCATGTAAAATATTTTGCGCAATTTAGTGCTTGAAAAAAAAAACAAATGTGCGCATGAGAATGCTTGCAAAATTATTATTGTGCAATATGATGCATGAAGAATTATCTTTTGCACATTAGGTGCATGAGATTTTTTTTTTTCGCATTAGGTGCATGAAAGAAAAATTATTTTTTTTGCGTATAAGATGCTTGCAACAAATTATTAATTTTTTTTTGTGCATTGTGATGCATACGGAAATTATTTTTGCACATTGGTGCATGGAAAATATATATTTTTTCACATAAGGTGCATGAAAAAAATTATATTTTTGCGCATTGAGGTGCAAGCAAAAATATTCTATGTGATTCATGAAATATATAATTGCATGTTTTATTAATTGCTTATGTGTATGCAATTAATTCTCATGTTTAATTAATTTTGTTGATATGATATGAATTATCATTTGGAATGAATGGACATTCACATACAAGTGCTCATGTATGTGAATCTTTACTGTTTTATATTAATATTATTTGTGGGAGTTAATTTTTTACAATGGTGGTAATTCGGTATCCTCATTTTTTTTTTTTTCTAGATTGATGTAGTAGGCCTTGAAAATATGTAATTTTTTATTTTTCGAGGCATGTATTTATTGAACCGGTTTTTGGAGACTATGTAACATCAATTTTACTAGGATGTTTTTTGTTTTACCACCATACGTCTAAATTATCTCCACATGATGCACCATATGTCAATGTCACCCATGGGGACTATTGTTTTCGTAATTATCCATATCACATGGTTGCATGCATTATTTATTTATGGACATTGATAATTTTATTCATTGATCAATAATTTAGAATATGAGCTTACTCACAAGTAAAACTCTAGTTATCCAAATTCGCTATTTGAGTTGAGTTAAAGATATTATTAACTTGTGTTATGATTAATGAAAATCGCCTATGTAGAGGCTGATTATAAAAAAAGTTGAGAAATACACATGTGCACTTGTCGCTTATGCTGACCGACATAAACCAACTCGGGTAAATGTTGGGACAAACATAATATAGCTTGATGAGAGCAAAACTAAAACTAAAACTATAAATTGATCCATAAAGTGACAAGAAGTCGTGTCACCTTATTGAATGGGGCAATTAAGTTTCAACAAATATTAAGTGCACTTATGAGATTGGTAACTTCGCTCGTAATTATACTGAGTTGAAGACTTGAAGTTTGAATATTTAATTGCTCTCTTATTTTTTCGCTATTATTTCCAAATCTCTCCATGGGTGGATTGTAGATATTGGTTGAATTAGCATGTGGTTGAGATAAAGCAAATGTGTATGACTATTATCGAGTTGTGCAAAATATATAGCACACAAGAGGAGGCTAAAAGAGTCACCTCAAGCTCAATAGTTGGTATGAGCAAATTGATATATCGATGTAGTCTTATTCGGATAAATGCATTTGTAAGATGTTTGTTGAGAGAAGACTTGTCTATCTTTTCTTTGTGATGCGATTGGCTTTACATAATATTTCTTTTCAGTCTTCTATTGATATCGTGGCGCGTGAGGCTAGGAGGACGACGTATCTAGCTCAAGGAGACTTTATTATCTAACTCGCTAAGGTCAATCTCCCTCTGCATAATTTTTTTTCCCAGCGGGATAAGCTTGCTGGAAGAATGAAAGATGACTACCTTTTTCTTTAAAGCTAAGTCCACTAAATTGAGTGCAGACTTATGAGTATGAGGCACAAATTAACGCATTATATTTTCTTTTGTTGCTATTTACGCTATAAGTTAGTACATTCTCACTCTCATCAGTTAGAAGCACCAAATTGCTTTGAGCGATTCTTAACAGATGGAAATGTGCTAATAAGGAGGGGTAATAGTGTGTCTAATTAGTTTGGACACACAATTGAAGGAAATAAAGTTGCAAGTCGAATGGTGGTTCTAAATACTTTGCAGCTATATGAGGTTGCGAAGAATGGACAATCACTTCAAAATGGTTAGATTTATGATGGTGCAAATTGATTTGTGTATCTTGTTGTTGCCTACATCATAAAATATATGTCTCCAAATGATTCTTCAACCTTATATGAACTTTAGTTTGATAACAAGCCCAAATTAGTGGGGCTGCCCATGTAAGTTCGAGAACATGTGTTCTCACGTGGAGAATCAAGTCGCACGATTTAGGTTTCCCCTCAAAGGGATTTCTTGAGCATATGTGAGGTCAAAAGATATCTTGAAAACTATGTGAGTTGCAAGATCCTTAGTAGGCGCTCATTTCTCTAGCGAGGATATTGTACTGTAAACTCATCTAGTAATCGCTGAGATAGTGGAAGCGACACTAAGTCAGTGGGAGCTAGTGTTTCACACGCAAAGGATTCTCAAATTCCACGAGTAAAAAGGAGCGAATATGAAATATTACCCATCATCTATATGAGATTGAGTGGGTATCCTTCATAATTACTTTTTTGGTTGTTGATGAGTCGATAGAACATGTGACGTCACTTGATGCACAAAATGGATAGTTGATATGAAGGAAAAGATGAGTCAAATGACAAAGAATAAAGTCTAAGAGCTTGTTAATCTTCCCTTGTGTGCAAGACTATTTGAAACATGTGGTTTCAGAAGGTCAAGTGCAATTTAGATGAGTTGATTAACATGTGTGTAGCTTGACTAAGGACAAAATATTTACACCTGTTAGAAGAGCGTAAATTTTTTGAGATGTTCTCCCTAAGTGGTGAGATTAACTCAATTCGACCGATATATTATCTATTATTGCCATTTTCGCTCAGGTTTGTCCTAGATGATTGATGTTGACATAGTTTAGTGAAAGTTGAATAAGGAGATCTATGAGGATCACCCAATGAATTCAAGAAGTGAAGTAAGAGCGCATTGATTGCTGATCAAGAAGCTCCAGTTGTGACTTGAGTCATCATTGATTTCATCGAGCTATCATTTTGATAGACCTACGATGGTCAATTAATTTACTGAACATATGTAAGTGTTGTATCTCATTGTATATGGCAAAAATGTGATAACTCGAAAGAACATGGAGTTATCGCCACCCGATGTTGGTCATCTTTACACTCCATGGTCAAAGATCATATTCTTAGTCAAGAAACGATATATTCGGAAGAATAATAGAAATGCTAGCTAGTTTATGCAAGCACTATTGAATTTTTGATGTACGCTATGTGCGTATTCCACAAGTCATTCACTTAGAAGTGATAGGTGAGTGAATATCGAAGTGATCCATGCACTATTGCGATGCCGACATGTGGGTACTTTGATATCTTAACAATTTGATTTATGATTTGCTAGAGGCAAATTTGGTATCTTGAAATGATGCATATTGCGCCCACATTCATGATGTATTCTGTTATCTTCGTAATAGTAACACCACTTTGGTGTATGATTTGGGTGTCGAACATTGGTGGTTAGACCAAACATATTTACTCGAGGCTTTACTTCACTTAAGAGTTTTGTTAGGAAATTTATTAAGTAGATTTTGACGATACCATGTAAAACTTAAACTAGGAAGTTGGCACCCCATTTTCCTTGTAATTTGTATTGTAATAGATAGGGCTGGAAAAGCCGAGTCAAGTCGGTATGCCAAGGAATACAAGAAGTCAATCATGATCGGATTGAAGACTCTCACGTGTGTCACCGAGTATGGCCATGAAGGAAGTCAAGACTCGATCAAGGAGTGTCACCGAGAAAGAACCGTAAGAAGTGTCACTCAAGTTAATTCAAGAAGCCAAGTCTCAAAGTTGAAGTGATCGCTGAGTCATCCAAAGACCGGAAGTCGACTCAAGTCACCTGGGTAAAGACAACAATGATCTATTCAAGACAAATCGACTTATATCCGTTGATTAAAAGTCAAGAATGTTACTCGAATAGTAACATGTCAAAGCCATCGATGTAAAATGTTAGTCCTGCAATTGTGCAAAAGGAATAAACCAATGGGAAACACTCGCACCGTGTGTCGAGAAAATGCAATCTTTGCAAGACATTTAATACGATGAAATGTCAACATCAAGGACTACGGACAAGACAAGCCAATGAACATAAGTGACTTTTGAAATTAACCTATCTCTTCAACGGGAAAAATTTCAAAAGTGCACTATAAAAAGGCCGAGGAATTTCTTGAGAAGAGGTAACCTTGAGGACTGAACCACGAACAAGCAAGCAATATTCAAGCAATAACCTGCAATATTCTCAAGTACATTCAAGCAAATACTCAAGCCTGAAACTCGAAGGAAATCGATCCAACACATGCAAAAGTGAAGGAAAGACAACTTCAAATCTGTTGAAGAGAAAACTTTTGAAGAATCAAAAGGGGTCTACTTTCCAAGGAGGATTTTAGAAAGGTTCAAGTTCGAACCAAGACGTTTGTTGGAGGGCTACGTGATCAAATCCAAGAACTTGAGAAGTGAGTCAAGTAGCAAGGCAATCGCCCTATGAAGAAGCCGAGTCGCAAGAGAAGCCACTGTGATCAAAATCAAGTTTCCCAGATCGTTCACCACTTTCTAAACTGATCATTACTTAGTGGATTCCTCCAGAGTTGGAGAAGATAGATTAGAAGAATTACCGCATCTTCGAACCTCTATAAAAATATTTGTGTCATTTACTTTCAAGACATTTACTTTCTTTCATATTTACATCATATCTCATTGTTAGAATCATATTTGCTATCCAACTCGACTAATAACCAAATACTAAAATCAAGTGTTAAAACAAACTTAAAACAAATCAAGGGTGTTGAGTCTTCCACGATAAAACCAAACCAACCAAGTTAAGTTTAGGTTAAACATCCGAGTTATTCGATCAGCACTCTATCGAGTCATTGAGTGGATAACTTAGTCAATAACCAACTTAGCCGCCCCATAGGACACATCTGTTTGAGTCAACTCGTTGTAATTTTAAAAGGACTAAAATCAAAAATTTGGTAAGGTTTATTCAACCCCTCCTTCTAAACCTTACTCACACCCCTTGGGACCTACAAGTGGTATCGTGAGCGGTTGGTTCATTGAGCCTTCCGCACCGGTTACTTGAACTAGATCTCTATCTTTTCAAAAAGGTTTTAAACACTTGCATTTTCAAAATCCTTCATTATAAGCAAAGTTATAATCATGGAAGCAAATCGACACGCTTTCCTATGTTCACTATTGAAGAATTTGATGATTGGAAAATTTATATGCAGGCTCATCTATCTCGCTTTACATGACGAAATGTGGCTTGTGATAGAGGACGGCCACTGCAAATCATCGAAAGTGAACACGATCGCAAAGTAAGGCGTGCAAAAATTAAGGAGAAGAAGTTGCTGCTGAAGCAAGACCATCCATGGTTGAAAAACTAAGGACTGAGTGGGCAAATGAAGATAGGAAGAGATACAACTTGGACAATGTGGCCAATGACATACTCTACAAGACATTGGACAAAACAATGTTCAATAAAGTCAAATCTTGCAAATCTGCAAAAGAAATCTGGAACAAATTGACTTTAATTTGTGATGGATCAGAACAAATTAAAGAAAATAAGTTGTTTGTTGCTGTTCAAAAATTTGAAAATTTCAAAATGCTTGCAGTGTGAAACCATGGATCACCGGATGCCGTTCATTTGAAATCATAAATGAGCTTTCAGCTCTCGGGAAAGAATATACACAAAAATAAATGTGTATGAAGATCTTAAGGAGCCTCCCAGCTGAATGGGAAATGAAAACTATGGCCCTAAGACACTCAATGGACCTCTCAAGAACATCTAACCATGAGCTATTTTCAGACCTCAAAGCCTATGAGTTTGAGTTGAGAAGAAAAGAGCAAGAGGAGACAGCTGTACCCAAGACAACTGCACTGATGGCCAAGGATGGAAAGAGAGCTGAACCTAAGGAAGCCATAGACCAGGAGAAAATTGCCCTAATGGTTAAAAGATTCAACAAGTTCTTCAATAAGAACTATAAAAGGAACAAGGTGAAACCTCCAGGAGACATTCAACTCCCTACAAGTCAAGGGAAGATAGTCCACCCAAGAGAGCGGAGCATCAAAGGGTTGAATATCGAGAGCCGATAATCCAAGAACAAAGAGTCGATCAAAGAGCCGAGAACATGTGTTGGAACCGCAGACAACCAGACATTTTGTAGTTGATTGTTCCTATCCACCACCAACAAATATAGGAATGAAGAAGAAAGAAAAGTCTTGAGAGAAAGAAGACAGAAAAGAAGAAAGCCATGTTGGGCCGCCGAGACTGACGAGACAACCAAGTCTAAAGAAGCGGAGATTTAGAGAGTAGTGAAGTGACTACTCAAGTGACTCGAGGAAGAGGCTATGATCCGCCTTATGGCTAAAGAACAAGATCAACCGATCAAGAAGATGAGGCACACTCTAACTCATCTCATTCGATTCAAGTGATAGTGATTGTGATACACACACTTCATCACCCACTGATCTTTATGATTCATTAGGCAAAATGATGAAAGATTTGGAACATATAAAATCCTCACACACAATTTTAAATGAGGAAACTCACAGCTGACTAAAGAGCTGAGTACTCTGAGTCACATAGCTGATGAGAACACTAAGCTGAAGGCTGAGAATGCCAAGATCATAGCAGAGTTAGCTGCTACAGAAAAGAGGGAAAAAGATCTCAAAAATGTGATTGCCTCATTTACAAAGGCATCCAAATCATTGGATGATCTTATCATGAGCCAAAAAGAATGTGGAGATAAGACAGGCATAGGGTTTAACTCCTTTGTGCACAGTCAAACTCCAAGAGTGATTTTGGAAAAAGGATCTTCAAGCAATGAAGCATCTCAAAAATCCAAAACACCAAATGTTACACCCACATTCACTCCAAAGTACAATCACAAACAAATTGGCCTTGGATACAAAGGAAAAGGAAAACAGCCAATTGAATATGCTGAGAGGAGAGCTAAGAAGAAATCCAGCCGAGTTCCTCAGCAAACTCCAAACAGAAAATACTCTATAAAAAGCAAACAGAGCTACCAAAAATCCCAGAAGTTTCATCAGAGAAACATACATGATGGGAATGGTAGAAACTATCCAAACTATACTTTGATTGGAATAATGTGAAACATCAAAGAAAGACCTATGGAATACAAGCCTAGATGGCAAAGACCTAAAACTCAAAGAAAGGTCATTCCAAAGGCAAAAGAGCTATTATCGCACACATATGCACCCAAGCACTACACCTCAAATTTCCACAACTATCCCAAGAAAGCAATTGCTAAAACACACACACAGCATACGACAAAAGAGACAAATTGTATGAACCTAAAACCCCCAAGCAATTTGCAAATGTGCACTATGATTATGGCATTGATAGATGGCAATCTCTTAGAGTCAAGTCCTTTGGCTATAGGTTGGTTGGATCATCTTATAACACTAACCCCTCAGGACCCAGGCAAGTATGGGTACCTAAAAACTGATTTCCTTGATTGTAGGTTCAAGGAACAGCTGAGTGCCAAGGAACCTGGTACATGGATAGTGGTTATTCCAGACATATGACAGGAAACAAGAAAAACCTATCACGATTCAAAGAGATTAGAGGTGCAAAAGTCATATTTGGAGGAAATGAAGCTCTAGGGGAAATCAAAGGCACGAGATCTATCAAGAAGAATGGATTGGAAATCACAGATGTTGCTTATGTTGAAGGCCTCAACTTCAACTTGTTAAGCATCAGCCAACTCTGTGATAAAAGTTACAATGTTGGATTCAATATGGGAGTGTGCCAGATCAAAGATGCTGAATCAAATGAAATAGTGCTGCAAGGATCAACCCAAAAGAATATGTATGTGGTAGATTGGTCTCTTCAAGCTACAAGCACTTGTCATGGCGTTAGCAAAGAGCACATCCGAATGAAGTTGGTTGTGGCACAAGAAGTTTAGTCATCTCGAATTTCAAGATAATCAACAAGCTTGCAAGAAGTCATCTTGTAGAAGGATTGCGGACTCGATTACAACAAGAAAGAGAGTGTATGTGATGCATGCCGATGGGAAAGCAAATAAAATCTTTATTCAAGGATAAGCCAAGTCCTTCTTCAACAAGGATATTACATCTGTTGCATATGGATTTATTTGGTCCAATTGAACCACCCGACATAAGTGGAAAGAAATATACCTTGGTGGTGGTAGATGACTATTCAAGATATACATGGACAATCTTCATGTGCAAAAAGAAGAAACTTTGCGAAGTTACCCCAACCGATGAAAAAGGTTCAAAATGAAAAGAGCCAAACCATTATAAAGATAAGGTCTGACAGAGGAACTGAGTTTGTCAATGGGATAATAACTCAGTATTGTGTTGAAAATGGAATTGCTCATGAGTTATCAGCTACAAGAACTCCACAACAGAATGGAGTAGCCGAAAGAAGGAACAAAACTCTCAAGAAAGTCAGCAAGGACCATGTTAGTCAAGTCGGATTGCCTAAGAGATTTTGGGTCAAGCCATTAACACATCATGCTATACTCAAAATAGATGCATGATCAACATGCAATTGACTAAGACTCCCTATGAGATTTGGACAGGGAGAAGCCAAACGTTGGATATTTCAGAATATTTGGATGTAAATGTTTCATCCATAACAATGTCAAAGATAATTTGAAGGCTTTTGATGCTAAAGCTGATGAAGGTATCTTTTTGGGATACTCACCGAGAGCAAAGCCTATAGAGTCTTTGAATAAGAGGACTATGGTCACATAAGAGTCTATCCGTGTGGTTTTTGATGAACCCAATGTAAATGGAGAAGACATTGAAGAGTTAGTGACAAGTCAATCACCAACTCTACGTAAGAGTCCTTATGTTGAAGTCAAGTAAGAGCAAGCAACCCGGATGAAGATGAGATAGCTGAATCTCAAATACAAATGAAAGTCTGCACTGAATGAAGATGAAAGAGCTGTTCAAGACAACTTAGTCATGCGAGGCACGGTGAATCCAAACAGACTTACTCCAACCTGATGTGAGATGGTTGAGAGACCATCCACCAGAGTTAATAATTGGAGATGTTAGAGATGGCATAAGAACCAGATCCAGAGCACAACATGAAGTAATGTTCACTTGTTTTATTTCCCAAATAGAGCCTAAAGATGTGTCTCAAGCATTGGATGACACACATCGGATTCAAGCCATGCAAGAAGAGCTGAATTAGTTTGAAAGAAACAAAGTATGGGAATTAGTGCAGAGGCCAACCCATCAAAATGTAATTGGCACTAAGTTGGTTTTTAGGAACAAGATGAATGAAGAAAGATCCGTTGTAAGAAACAAAAGCAAGATTGGTAGCCAAAGGGTATTGCCAAGAAATGGGTATAGATTTTGATGAAACATTTGCTCCTATTGCAAGATTGGAAGCAATAAGGATGTTTCTTGCTTATGCTGCACACAAAAACTTCACTGTGTATCAAATGGATGTGAAGAGTGCATTTCTGAATGGACTGCTAGAGGAAGAAGTCTATGTTGAACAACCTCCAGGTTTTGAGCAGAAAACTATTGGAGATAAGGTATATAAGATCAAGAAAGCATTATATGGATTGAAACAAGCACCAAGAGCATGGTATGATACATTGTCTCAATTTCTAACTGGCAATGGATTCACCAAAGTCAAAGTTGATAGAACACTCTTCAGAATTCAAGATGGAGAGAGTATACAACTTGTTCAAATATATGTGGATGACATCATCTTTGGATCCACAAACAAAGAGCTGTGTGACAAGTTCTCAAACCTCATGCAAGGCAAATTTGAGATGAGCATGATGGGAGAGCTTACTTTCTTCATAGGACTTCAAGTCAAGCAATTGAAGGATGGAACCTTCATAAGTCAAACAAAATACACCAGAGATTTGATGAAGAAATTTGGTATGGAAGAGAAGTCTTCTGTGAAAATTCCAATGAACACATTAGTCAAGATGGACATGGATGCAGATGGCAAAACTGTAGATCAAACCAGATATAGAGCACTCTTGGATCATTGCTCTATCTAATGTACCAAAGAGCCGCCGACATCACCTTTGCAGTAGGTGTATGTGCAAGATTTCAATCTACACCAAAGGAGAGCCACATGACTGCAGCTAAGAGAATCCTAAGGTATTTGAAGAGATGCCAGGAAGTTGGCCTATGGTATCCAAAGGAAGGTGGAGTCAAGCTAATTGGTTACTCAGACTCAGACTATGTTGGATGTAGAGTTGACATGAAGAGTACTTCAGGTACATGTCAAATGCTTGGAAATAGATTGGTTTCTTGGTTCAAGAAGAAACAAAACTCAATAGCAACATCCACAATCAAGCAGAGTACATAGCTATGGGCAAACAAGTTGTGCCCAAGTCTTATGGATGAGACAACAACGAGAGACTATGAGATTGAGGAAAAGGAGATTCCAATTATGTGTGATAACACTAGTGCTATTCTTTGTCACTCAAAATCCGTGTTGCATTCAAGAACAAAGCACATTTATGTCAGATATCATTTTATAAGGGATCATGTTGAAAAGAAAGACATCACTTTGGAATACATCTCAACTGATAAGCAAGTTAGGATATATTCACAAAGTCTCTATGTGAATCAAGATTTGAAGAGCTTAAGAATGAGTTAGGGTTAATTGAGCTAAGTTGAAACTCGAAGACTCAATCAATAGAGAATGAAGATGAGAAAATAATAGCAGAAAGCGGGTTTCACACTTGACCCAGTGAAATATTCCTATCGGGAAGTCGGCTATATCAAGTTAGGCGACGGTAAAGTTACATCATGTGAAGATAGAAGCGAGTTAAGTTACTTTGGATATAAGTTGAATCATTTATGAGCTAAGTGACAAAAACGCAGTCGTTTTAAATGAGCGAAAATGTTTTTAAGGATGACGTCAGCGTAATAATGACGGTCACAGTAAAAGCTGCACAGTAAGCCATATGGATGGATATAAATGCTGCTGTATTAAATGCGAGAAATTAAATGCGGTTTTGATGTTCTAATCTGAGCTGTTGATTTTTATCAAAAATTTCAAAATCCAAAATGTGTCCTTTCACGTCCCTTATATACGAAAGTTTGCATTTCTCTTACCTTACGCGAACTGTTCATCTTCAAGCAAAGCAAAGTTTTTTCTCTAAGAAACCCTAAGTTCTCTCAAGCAAGTTCTTTACTTTTCGTTCGGTGAAACTCTCTGAAAATGGTTCAAAAGTTTTATTATGTGAAGCTCTCGAAGCAAATCCACTCTGGTTCTTCAGTGGATTTCGATGGAATGGTGAAGCAGCGTGCTGATGAGACCCTAGTTCTAAAAATAGCAGAGATGTTGGAAAAGTCTAGTCTCAAAGCTTTTCTGACTATGGAGTATTCTCATACCTATCTTGTGGAGGTAGCTATGTTCTATGTCAACGCAGAGGTGCAGGACGAAGAAATCAAGTCTTCCGTCCACAACAAGGACATTAAAATCAGTGCAAAAGACCTTGCTGAGCACTGCTTGTTGCCTTCGGAAGGCATGAAGGAAATATACGAGGCTGATGTCAACTTGGCTGCTACATAGAAGGAAGTGGCCAAACCCGAGTGTGCTGCTAAAGTGGTTTACACAGCTGGCAAGAAGTTGCTGAAGAACGACTATCACAAACCGATGGATGTCGTCTTGAAATGTGTAGACATGAAGTTTGGCGACTTCAATCACCGTCGAAGACAAAGCCGATCGTCATGGCTGCGATCATGCAAGGCAAAAGGTCAACTGGCCGAGTTTGTCTATAGCGATCTGCGAGAATGTGTTGAACAATACCTTTAAGGAGGATGGGTCTTTTGGATGCTCACTAGGATATGGCCTTGTAATTGGCCATTTCTTTGGAAGTGAAGGGTGTTGCACTCATGGAAAACCCTTCCACGTGAACAAGAAAATGTTTAGGGCAAACCTTTCCGATTACGAAGAGAGCTCACACAAAGAAAGTCGATACAGGTGAGGGGGAATCACCACCCTAAGGACACAACCAACTACCCCTCCACCGAAGAAGAAAGCTACCCCTACAAACCTAAGAAAAGAAAGCACCGCCCTCGCAGCCAAGTCACCTACCCGAGCAAATGAGACTCCCGCCCGGTAGAGAGACGAGAAGGAATCCCTAATCCCTTCTATTGTCATTAAGAAGAAGAGGATCGCTGTCGGGAAGGCGAGCTCCTCTAAGAAGAATGCCCAAGCCCCCACTACTGCGATGAATCTCTTCGTGTCGTAAACCGTAAGTCCCACTGTTCGTCCAAGAAAGAGAAGGTGTTAGGCATTCGACCTTGAGAAGACGGGCCGAGTCCGCCACTCACCGGAAGAGGAAGCCGAGGCTATCGCTGGTAATCAAGAAGAGCGTCTCGAAGTCATTGATGAAATCGCTAAGTCACGATGGTGATCAACAGATATCACCAAGACCCACCAGTGTGCGAAAGACAATCGAGGACGATAAAGCGGTGAGACAATCGAACTCGTTGTTGAAAAAGTTGTCTCCCGCCCACATCCGATCTCGCTTCCGAGGAAGAGCAAAGTCTCTTGCCTCCAATTCCAGAAACTGGAGGAGAAGGAGAAGATGATGATGACGATGTAATCATGTACTCTCCACTTTATCCAGACATCCAACGACATCTACGAGAATGGAGAGCATGGAAGCTGGATCACTCGAAGGTGCGATTCGCTCACCCCGAGTTCATAGAAGAAGAGTTGCTACGATTTCTTGATGTTGCAACTGCTCGACAGACCTTGACAAAGAAAAATCAGATGGATATCCTCCGCATCATAAAGGCGGATGAAAAGGATAAAGCTGAGGAGCGAGCTCGAGCATTGGAAAAATAAAAAATATGCGAATTTACAGGCTCTCGAGATCACACTCATACACATCTTGATGTGTTCTCTCGAAAGTGATGAGGATCCCACTCTGCTGCGCAAATTTAGAAGTCGAGATATGCAAAGGTGTGAGGGAATCTAGAGCCATGCATGAGCAACAACTATTTGAAGGCCCAAGAGAGTCCTCACAGTCTCTCCCGCAAATTGATCCTCCGGGAGTGGTACAACAGATTGCATCGAGATATTACCAGCCCACGTCCCCCGTACAATCGAGGGATGGCTCCAAGGAGAGCCGGCGATGAAGCTAGAGATTGGGCCCCAAGGCGAGCCAACCCGTAGAAGGTGTTCTCACACCGCCCGTGGCCGAGCACTCAACGAATAAAGCCGCGTCTCGGAGCAGAGTGACCCTACAATCATTCACTCACCGGTGTGTGCCGGGAGAAAGCTCTCTCCACCACAAAGAAAGGGGTTGGAGGTTGCTGCGAGAGACACACAAATGAAGTTTGTAGGCGGAGGCGAGAAAGAGAATGAACAACAAAGGAGTGACATTGACGGCTCGGACGATTGAGTTTGTCCCACCAAGAGTCACCGCTGCGAGCCAATGACGTTGTTATCACAAATCGAGGCACATGATGGTGATGCCCTGGAGTTAACACTGGCACGAAAGTGCAATCCAAGGAGTTGAGACTCCTATGGATGCCAATGTTGAATACTCTAAGACGATTGAGACGTCGAAGGGAACACCGAAGGCCTCGCAGCATTGAGTCTGGGCTGGGTGTTGAAGTTCTAAGGGAGGTTGAGACATCCCTAGGTAAAGATCAAGATTAATGAACGATGCACAAAACATTCCTCCTCTAGACACGGCGGCGATGCGAGAAAAAAGAGATATGCGCACTTCATGATTCCCGGAAAACTTAGACACATCCTTTTTGGGATCATAAGATGAAGCCGAGTCCACTCCACTTGCGGATCTTACGGACCCGGTGAGGATGTTCTCAAGACCAAGAGCCAAATCAGTGAGAAATCGGCTCGCACAAAATTTAACTTTGATGATCAACCCACTGCGCAAGTCTCATCATCATCTGATGACGCTTGATGATGCAACCGAGGAAGAGGTAATTCATTTAGAAAAGCCTACTAAGACCGAGGAAAGCTATTAAGACAACCGAGGCTCGATCCACTGGGCAAGACAATCCAAAATCCCACTGAATCGAGGTCATCTGCGTGAGCTTCCACTCATCTGCGTGAAGCTTCCACAATCGTAGCAAGAATAACTCCATCGCTCCGTCACACAAACGAACATTGCCAATGAAGCTGCCGCAGCAGAGGCATCGAGAGTTGACTCCACTCTACTACAAGGGAAGGCAGCAAAGGGTCGAGACCCAGATATTCCCTATGTACGTGATGATGTCTTTCAAGACATGTTTCCATTCACCTAGGACCTGCCTGCATCCGAGGAAGAGACAACTGCTGAACAAAGAAAATACACTGTCCGAGAAGATCCCATCATCCCACCGACACGATTGTTCCAATGTAGACTTTGATTTTGACACAAAGTGGCCGACAGCTGAATCGGGCGAGACAACTAAAATTCGTGAAGTCTTCAAAAAGCTCTGTGAGGAGATTGAGAAGATTGAACGACACTAGGCATCACTGGATTTACGCCTGGACAATCGCGATGGCACTCTCACAGCAAACTTGAGAGGGATCGTGGTGCGAATTCAAGAATGGACACAACAGCAGACTGCGATGCGCATCGAGAAAGTACGATACTTCAAAGCCTTATATGGAAGAATGCTCGTATGGAGTGCGGATAACTCTATGATCAGGCAGCGAATGAAGGAATACTTTGAAAGAATAGTCTAATCTCACAAAAATGACATGGAGCTGCTGCAACATTTTCATAATAATGAGATCCTCAGACTCGAAAATGCAATGAATGACAAATTCAGCCTACTTTTGGCTGAAATGAAGATATTGAGAGCTGAGTTTAAGGAAATTCGATCGGAAATTCGAACCGCATCTGATGCAGCAGACTCCAAGCACGATTCCACGATTAATGACGACTTTCTCCTTGGAAGCATGTTCCACTGGGCCCCTCTATCCTTTGATGATGCCAAAAAGGGGAAGAGAGTCTCTAAAGGGATTAAAAGAAGAGAAATTGAAGAAAGACGCAGTTTGTGAAGAAGGATAAAGCGCTAAGGGGGAAAGTTCAAAGAATCTAACTTTGATGTTAGTCAAAACCCCAAAGAAGGTCATGTTCTTGCCTCCATCCTGAGCAAACTCCCTTTGACCCTACCAATTGAGCACTCTCTTTGTGCAATGTCGGAGAAAAGGAAAATTATTGAAGCGGGGTTTGAGGAGTTCTCTAAAAAGCAAGATGCTCGTGTTCGGAAAGTGTTGAAACAAAATGGTGGTCTTCCGGTTGGAAAGGATCGAGGATCTATACCGATGATGGATCGAGCCTGATCGGTTGAAGAGTTCAAAACCCTTGAATCGAAGGCTATTTCCAAGGAACGGCTCGCCCAAGCCTGGGATTTGTCTTTGGGAGAAAGGTTTAGCCTTGAAGAAGGCGAAAAGTCATGCGATCTTCCAAATGAGTCACTCACCGGAAAGTAGAAGACTCCGTGCAAGACACACTCATGGTAGAGAAAAGAGGGAGTCGGCGAGAGGAAGAAGTGGTGGTGGAAGAGGTTCTATACCTCGACCAAAACCTAAGGACGTTGAATTCGTAGTTCCCGACAAGAAAGGCTTAATTTCTTGGTGGATATGATCACCTAGCCAACTGGGAAGTGGAAAGGAAGAACGCTGAGGCAGTGAGACGACAAGAAGAGGAGAATGAAAGGCAAACTCGATAATGGCTCGAGAGAAAGCAAAGGGACGATGCTTCTATACGGGCCTATGAAAAGAAGAAAAGAAGGGAAGAAAAAGAAAAGAAGAGGAAAAGAGCTGATGACGACGAGGAGTGCAAGAGAGCTAAAAAAGAAAAAAGGAAGGAAACGGCGAAGGCGTTGAAGTGTTCTTTGCAAACCCCTTCATGTATTACTATTGTAAATACATTCATGTAAGTCGTCTGTAATATTGTAGGTCCCAAGGGGTGTGAGTAAGGTTTAGAAGGGGGGGGGTTTAATAAACCTTACCAACTTTTCGAATTTAGTCCTTTTAAAATATTACAGAGTTAAATACACAACTATGTCCTTGATGGACATCTAAGTTAGTTAACCAGCAGAGTTAGCCACTCAACATACTCGATTGAGCTATTGATAGAATAACTCAGCTGTTTAGTCTAAACCTTAACTTGGCTGTGATGAGATTTTCAGCGAAAGACTTAACACCCTTGAATTTGAATTAAGTTTGTTTTAACACTTGGTTTTAGCACTTTGTTAATTATCAGTTGGATAGCAAATTATTAGCAGATATTAAGTTTGTTCTACTCCTCTCTTCTCCAACTCCTGGAGGAATCCACTAAGTATTGATCAAAGTACAAAGTGGTTATCAGTCCAGATACAAGTCTTGATCACACAGCTGACTTGATCCTTTGGGACTCGATCGAGATGCCTTGGTCACACAAAATGCTTCTCGTGCGACTCGGCTTCTTCACAGGCGGCTGCTTGCTACTACAACTCACTTGCTCAACTTTCTTGGATTTGATCACGAAGCCCTCTAATAACTTGAGACTGGTTCGACCTTGAACCATTCTACAGTCCTCCTTGGAATGTAGACCCCTTTTGATTCTTCAAAAGTTTCCTCTTCAACAGTATGAAGTTGTCTTTCCTTCACAACTTGGTGTTGGATCGATTTCCTTCGAGGTTTAGGCTTGAGGATTTGCTTGAATAACTTGAGAATATTTTTGCAGGTTACAACTCGAATGATAACTTGAATGTTCGTGGTTCGGTAACCCTCTCTCAAAGTGATTCCTCGGCCTTTTATAGTGAACTTTTAAAAATCGCCGTTGAAGAGATAGGCTGATTTTTAAAAGTCACTGAATGGCTTGTCTTGTTGCGATCCTTGATGTTGACATTTCCTCGTATTAAATGAGCATTCGACTTTTGAGTCGACCCACAAGGTGCGATGTTTCCCATTGTTTATTCTTTTGCACGCTTAAGGACCGAGCACTTTAAGACATGGCGGCTTGGAAGTATTACTTGTTTAGGTAATATTCTTGACTTACGTACAACGAATTCTTTTTCGATTGTCTTGACTTGATTGCCTTTTCCCCCAGGCGACTTGAGTCGCTCCATGATTGAAAGACTCATCCGTCACTAACTTGAGACTTGGCTTCTAGAGTTGACTTGACTGACACTTCACACAACAGATCATAGGCAATTACTCCTTCATCGAGTCCTTGTCTTCTCTTCCTTTCTATACTCAATTTCTTCTGAACAGAGTCTTCATCCTAGTCTTGATTGACTTCTTGTATGTCCGGGCGTAGGCGACTTTGACTAGCTAGTACAACCCTATATATTACAATACAAATTACAAAGAAAATGGGGTGCCAACTTTCTAGTCTAAGTTTTACATGGCATTCATCAAAATCTAATAAACAAATTTCCCAACAAATATACTTAGTAAATTTTCTGTAATTTTTCACTCTGTATGTATTCTTGTATCTTAGATACTGATACCAAATGTAAACAACTGTGTAAAGGACAAGAATGCTATGATCAATAAAACGATTTTTTTTAAGCATACATTCTTTGTTACTGCATTGTCTGTATGTATCTTTGCTATTTATGTTTTGTTGAATGTTTTTAAGTTTTGGCATCATCAAAAAGGGGGAAATTGTTAGGAAATTTATAAAGTAGATTTTGATGATACCATAAAACTTAAACTAGGAAGTTGGCACCCCATTTTCCTTGTAATTTGTATTGTAATAGATATGGCTGGAAAAGCTGAGTCAAGTCAGCTATGCCAAGGAATACAAGAAGTCAACTGCAGACTGGATTGAAGACTCTGCGTGTGTCAGTTGAGTATGGCTAAGAAGGAAGTCAAGGACTCGACTGAAGGAGTGTCAGCTAAGGAACAACTGTAAGAAATGTCAGTCAAGTTATCTCAAGAAACCAAGTCTCAAAGTTGAAGTGACAGTGGAGTCATCCAAAGACTGGAAGCTGACTCAAGTCACCTGGGGTAAAGACAACAGTCTAGTCAAGACAAGCCGACTTCCGTTGATTAAAAGTCAAGAATGTTACTCGAGAATAGTAATATGTTAAAGTCATCGGATGTAAAATGTTAGTCCCGGGAATTGTGCAAAAGGAATAAACCGATGGGAAGATCTGCACCCTGTGTCAGAAAATCTGCAATGCTGCAAGACATTTAATACGAGGAAATGTCAACATCAAGGATTGCAGACAAGACAAGCCAACGAACATAAGTGACTTTTGAAATTAGCCTATCTCTTCAATGGGCAAAATTTCAAAAATGCACTATAAAAGGCTGAGGAATTTACTGAGAAGAGGTAACCTTGAGGACCTGAACCACGAACAAGCAAGCAATATTCAAGCAATAACCTACAATATTCTCAAGTACATTCAAGCAAATCATCAAGCCTGAAACTCGAAGGAAATCGATCCAACACAAGCAGTGAAGGAAAGAAAACTTCAAATCTGTTGAAGAGGAAACTTTTGAAGAATCAAAAGGGGTTTACTTTCTAGGAGGATTGTAGAAAGGTTCAAGGTCGAACCAGTATCAAGTTTGTTGGAGGGCTACATGATCAAATCCAAGAACTTGAGAAGTGAGTCAAATGTGCGCAAATCGCCCTTGAAGAAGAAGCTGATTCGCAAGAGAAGCCAACTGTGTGATCAAGGCTATCTCCAGACTGTTCACCACTTTGTAAACTGATATGTTACTTAGTGGATTCCTCCAAGAGTTGGAGAAGAGAGGATTAGAATAATTACCCCATCTTCGAACCTCTACAAAAATATTTGTGTCATTTACTTTCAACACATTTACTTTCTTGCATACTTACATCATATCTGCTGTTAGAATCATATTTGCTATCCAACTGACTAATAACCAAGTGCTAAAAATCAAGTGTTAAAACAAACTTAAAACAAATCAAGGGTGTTAAGTCTTCCGCTGATAAAACCAAACCAACCAATTTAAGTTTAGATTAAACAACCGAGTTATTCTATCAAAAGCTCTATCGAGTGCGCTGAGTGGCTAACTTAGAATAACCAATTTAGTCTGTCTCTCTCAAGGTCACAAATGTTTGAGTCAACTATTTTGTAATTTTAAAAGGACTTAAATCGAAAATTTGGTAAGGTTTATTCAACCCCCCCTTCTAAATCTTACTCACACCCCTTGGGACCTACAAGCTTTTGTGCATAGTTAATATTGTTCTCAGGCATACTTCTACGAATGGTGTGGGTGCTCATCCCTTTTATGAGCCTTTGTTTGGAGAAATGCTCCAAAGGCATGTGAGTCATTAGGGATTAAGTAGAATTGATCATGTGACCTATGTGAACATTTTTTGATTAATGAGATATGTCAAATTCTCATTATGTGTTTGGTACTGAATTTGTGAGTTGTCACCAGGCTTTGATTGGCCCTCTCACACGGTCAATCGCCCTAGTTCTAAGAGAGTGAACATGATGAGACTTAAAAGATTGTGTCGCATAAGAAGGTTTGCGAATGATCGCCTTCGTGCTAGACCAGTGAGGAAGGTTAATAAGTATAATTAACAGTCTCCTTAAGTAGAGGTTAAGATGAGATTCGAGTTTATCAATTATGAAGTATGTCTAAACTTCATAAAAGCCTGTTTGTAGTCGAATGTGCAAACTATCGTATGACACTTTAGGAGTGACTACGAGTAGTATGCAGGTCGGGTGCTTGAATAACGTCTGGACTAAGATGTGTATGATGTGTAGAGCGTGACATGCCTAAATTAAGTGGGAGCTCCATCATAGAATGTATTCATACTACATGTGCTTTGAAGCAATCGCCTATGGGAAAGTGACTGAATGGGTCCCTGCCTCGTCATTGTGTGATCCCATATTGTTTTCTTGTACCCTTTGGGCCTTTGGACCATGTCATGATGTGTAAGCTTGATGATGTTACTTTAGCATGTATCTAATGGCTATGTGTGATTCGTTCTGTCGGAGCATGTCTAGGAAAGTTGTCAAGACCAAGCTAATTGGCATATGGGGCCGAGGAAGAATTAAGTTAGTAACGCATTTATGTTCTATTATTCATAGCCCGGGTGACTATATCGAAATGTGTTTGACTAGTCATGAATATAGAAACATATTTGAGTGAGTCGAGCATGCTCTATTTATTTCAGTGAGGGATTTAAAGATGCTTGGTTGGGTACGATCACTTGGTTTGGGGTACATAGCGAGTTATTGAGTTGTAGGGTTATGTTAGTTTGGTGATGACTTAATATAACTCTCATCACCTTTACTTTTCTTGCTTGGTCACACACCTTATTCCATGTATGAAAGAAGAGACGTGAGATGAGAAATATGAGGATGTGATTCGAATGACTCGAGTCAAATATGTATGAGTGGGAGATATTGGGTGAAATTATGTTGCATCCATATTTGAGATAATAAGAGTCCTATTTAGATGGGGTTTATTTAGAAACCTCTCCCATTAGGACTCTGAATGATATAGGGATTGCGGCATATATTAATATCTCTCCCTACAATCAGACGAAGCAATTAGAACATCTCCTACACATAGAAAGAATAATCTCTCTCCAAAAATTTCTCTCAACGGTTTTCTTCTTGGAGTATCACCAAAGTCTTCAAGGGTTTAAGGTGTGCACATCAAAGTAAATAATTCTAGTAATTATTTACACCAACGAGTAATACGGTTCGTGATCTTGTTCGCGGTTCAACCAATCTACGAGGCTCGTTCGTTGTTCGCGATTCAATCAAGATGAAGCTTGTAGATGACTTAATCATGGATCAAAAGGAGGCTTATAAACGAGCTTAATCCTGGCTATGTGGATCGGGCCTTCGCCGCAAATACGTATAGTCTGTCCACCTTATATGTGCGAATATGTGATTTGTGATTTATGTTTCGTCCCATATTTGCTAACAGTCAGAAAATAAAATAAGAAAATAAATAAAATTGAAAATTTCTTCGAGAAAGATGAAAACTCCTGCTCTCTGCAATTCTTTTGCAAGCCTTATGCTTTCATCATTTGCCAATCTTCCACCGCCGCCACATCGCTGCCTTGAAGTCGCCGCTCATCGGCAGAAAATAAATTTTTGATGGCTACCGAAAGGTCTGATTCCTCCGTCTTGATCATCCAGAGGGACCTACATTCCGGCGCCACCACACCACCATTTTGAAACCATCACTAATCGACAAGAATATCAATCGAGCAGCTACCGAAAGGACCGATTCCTCCATCTGGTCCATCCGGCGATCTCAAGGTTCATACTGTTTCACCGTCACGCCATTATTCGCGCCATTGTATAAACTGACTAGAATAATAAGTGTTGTTTGCGGTGTCTGGTTTTCAAAAAATGGACAGAATAACGGGACAAATAAGTAAGTCGATGCGATAATTAGATTCTATATCCACAAGACAAAATTGCCTCGTCCAAAAAGTGCTAACGGTTCTAGGCAATCGTCTCTAAGATACGACTTTCAAGTTTAAGTTAGCAGCACTTGCAAAACTTAAACTTACAAATAAAAATGTGTTTCAGAACTTTTGATTATGCAGAAAAAGATAGACAAAGACAAGATCTTTGAAAAGCTATGAATTCCGATGATTTTCGGATGTCCAAAACTAAGTTCGGGGGTCTGCTTTGTATAGAGTTACGGATGCCTGTTCGAGATCAAGTGCATCATTTGTCCGGATCAATCGGACCGTTGGATCGTCAAAGTGCAAAGTACGCCTCTAAAGCGCCCAATGCGACGATGTGTAACGCATTTGAGTCCTCGGATCAATCATCTTGAGTTACGGATGCCTGTTCGAACATGTGCATCCTTTAGTCCGGCTTTGGCTCGGATGATGCTCGCACCGTCCTTAGTGCTATTTGAGCTAGCCAAAGGCTAGTCGAGAATGACTTGGCTCACTAGGGTGTACCATAAGAAACTCCACTTGATTACTCCTTATTAGTGGTGAAGCTCTATATAAACTAGTCAAACATTTAATATGTTTCCTGTGTGGGATATGGCTTTCCATATTCCCACCATTTTATATTCTTTATATAAAATATAAAAGGCATTTAAGTGGCCAACTTTATGCATTAATTTCTCATTCACCCAAAATTGGTTTTGAGAAATTCAAAATGCTAATTTTATCTACCCGCTGTAGATTACGATAACATTTATTTTTCGAATTAATAATCGATCCCACTTAAATAATTGGTCAAAATTGGGTCAAACCCATTTTACAAAACCAATTTCAAAGAATTGCCCACATGAATGAACATTAATGCATAAATGTATGCGGACTCATTCGAAAGTTCCAATGAACCATTATTGCATCGAGGATATGTACCTTGTGCTTTGAACCTTCCTTAGTAAAGCATCATTGTCATTTACTAGCCGCTAGTGACGCGATGTCTTGAACTATTCATCTTTTGTGTAAACCAAAACAACAATACTTACACTAACAATTCTAGCACATTTTGTTCTCACGTTGTGTCCATTTCGACCCTGGACCATATCTTAGATTCATAAGTGTTATAAGTAGAAGCGGCCATTACTTCTCACTTACATAGGTGATCTTCTATAAATAGTATCATTCCATACTCCACCTTTTAGGTATAGGAATCATTAAAAGATAAACTTAACCTCACCACACTCTGCAGGATTTTTCACTTGGACGTTCTAGGAATGAGCTGAAATAATTTCCAAGTGTTCAACTAAACATTCATAACTTAGTTGTCCCATTAAACCAAGGTCTTGGGATCTCCAATTCACAAGGTTGGGTTATCGCTATGAACATTTTTGTTTTGTGGATTTTAAACCCATTCCCCTTAACAACTTATACATTTGATCTCGATTTATACCTTTAGTAAGTGGATCCGCTAGGTTTTCCTTTGGCTTCACATAATCAACTGAAATAACCCCATTCGAGATCAATTGTCTAATGCTATCATGTCTTTGACGAATATGTCTAGACTTACCATCATACATACTAATTTGTGTCGTTCCGATTGCTGATTGAGTATCACAATATATCAATACAACATGCACTGGTTTATTCCAACAAGGAATATCTTCTAAGAAATTTCTAAGCCATTCAGCTTCTTCTCCAACTTTATCTAAATCAATAAACTTGGATTCCATAGTGGATCGAGCTATCCGCTCCTCCATCTATTGTGAATACATAATTACTTGTGGACTTGGAGTCTTTTGTGTCTGATATCTAATTGGCATCACAGTATCCTTCTAATACTGCTAGATATCTCGTATAAAGTATTCCATAGTTCATGGTATACTTTAAGTATCTATGTACCCTTGTCAAGGCTTTCTAGTTATCGTTAATCGGGTTACTTGTGAACTTACTTAGCTTACTCATTGAATATGCAATGTCTGGACGTGTACAATTCGTTAACTACATCATACTACCCATGGTCAACATATCATCTACATAAAGGAAGACAATGACATAAGCATCAGTTGTACCTTTAATGTAGACACACTTGTCACATTCGTTGATTTTGAAACCATTTGACAACATAATTGTGTCAAACTTTTCGTGTCATTGCTTAGGTGCTTGTTTTAGTCTATAAAGTGACTTAATTAGTTTACACATCCATTTGATATATCTCAAGGTTATGCAAAACTGCAATAACAATGAGAACACGAATGGATGTGATCCTCGTAACAGGAGAATATGTGTCAAAAAAGTCATGTCATTCCTTTTGTTTAAACCCTTTGGCTACCAACCAGACTTTGTACTTATCTATAGATCCATCTGCTTTGTATTTCCTTTTAAGGATCCACTTACATCCTAAAGGTTTGCATCCCGGGAGGAGATCAACCAACTCCCAAGTATTATTTTGCAAGATGAAATCTATTTCATTGTTGATAGCTTCTTTCCAGAGAGGAGCTTCTGGACTAGACAAAGCTTCTTGAATAGTTCTAGGTTCGTCTTCTAACATATACATTAGAAAATCAGGAGCAAAAGACTTAGCCACTTTTGTCCTTTTACTTAGTCGTGGTTCCTCTTCATCACTTTGAGGTAAACCTGCAGTTTCATAAGTTCTTTTGTTCGAACTTTCTCCTTTCCTTTCTTTGTTAGGAAAGATATTCTCGAAGAACACATTATTTCTTGATTCTATGATTATCCCTTCATTTATATTAGGAATTGCTGACTTGTGCACTAAAAATCGAGACGCACTACTATTATTTGCATATCCAATGAAAATACAATCAATCGTTTTAGGACCGATTCTAACTTGGTTTGGTTTAGGTACTTCAACTTTTGCCAAACACCCCCACACTTTAAGGTATTTATATGATGGTTTCCGTCCTTTCCATAACTCATATGGAGTTTCATCTTTACCTTTGTGTGGGATCTTATTAAGAATATAGTTTGCAGAAAGAATGGCTTTTCCCCCAAGTTTTGGGGTAAGCCATAACTTATCAACATCACATTCATCATCTCCTTAAGAGTACGATTTTTGCGTTCTGCAACTCCATTTGATTGAGGTGAGTAGGGATCAATTGTTTGATGAATTATACCCTTAGAGCAAAATTCTTCAAATGGAGAAACATACTCTTCGCCTCTATCCTTCGAATGATCTTAATTTTCAAATTAAGATGATTTTCGACTTCATTCTTATAAGTTTTTAAAGCTACTAAAGCTTCATCTTTGTTTTTCAAAAGATATACATAACAATATCTTGTGCAATCGTCAATAAACGTTATGAAGTACTTTTTGCCACCTCGAGTTTGCACAAGTTTTATATCACACACATCCGTGTGAACTAACTCGATAGGTTTGGTACTTCTCGTCACCGAATGAAACGGTTGCTTTAGCCAATTTTGCTTCAACACAAACTTCGCATTTGTCTTGTGAATCGGTTTTAAACTTTGGTATTAATTCCAAATTCACTAACTTTTTAATTGTGTTGAAATTTACGTGTCCTAATATATCATGCCATAAATTAGAACAATCCAACAAGTAAACAAGTAACATTATTATTCTTCGCGAAAAACATTCATTACGTATGTTTTGAAGAGCCCTTTATCAAGGTACCCTTTACTAAGAAACTAACCATTCTTGGTCATTACAAACTTGTCGGACTCAAACACTAGTCTAAAACTGGTCTTCCTTAATAGGGGACCAAAAACTAAATTCTTACGGATATCCCAGATATACAGTCGCAAAGACATCCACAAGCATCAACTCTTTTCGTAAGTCATCTTCAACATAACCTTTCCAAGCCCCACGATGTTGGAAGTCAAAGAGTTTCCCATGAACAGTTTTCTTCCATTTATCGGAGTGTAGGAGGAGAACATCTCCTTATCGGCACAAATGTAGCAAGTAGCTTCTGGTATCTATCCACCATTCCTCGATTATCCACCATATTGGCTTCAAATACAATGACGGTGAGATCGAGCTCCGACATGTTTATCGGAACAGACTTGTCCTCGGTCACATTGGCTTGTTGTTGGTTGCCATTTTTATTGCCTTTCTTTGGGTGTCGGCAATCCTTGGCCATGTGATTCGGCTTGCCACAGTTGTAGCAATTCCCGTTGAACTTTTTTGGCCTTTCCTTTAGCATTTCCAGAGTGCTTCCGTTTCTTGCTAGTGCTCGATTCTGCAAGATTGGCCTTGGTCTCCATTCCAATTTTGCTGGACTTTACTTCGGATTTTCGGTCATCTTCCTCAATCCGAAGTCGAACTATAAAATCATCAAGCCCCATTTCCTTGCGCCTGTGCTTGAGGTAGTTCTTAAAGTCTTTCCATATTAGCGGTAATTTTTCGATAATTGCAGCCACTAGAAATGACTCATTTAGAATCTTTCCTTCAGACACAAAGTCGCGAAGTATGGTCTGAATTTTCTGAACTTGCCTGATTACCATTTTGGTACCAACCATCTTGAAATCCAGAAATTTGCCAACAACAAATTTCTTTGTGCTGGCGTCTTCTATCTTGTACTTCTTTTCTAAAGAGTCTCACAACTCTTTGGATGTTTTGAATGAGCTGTAGACATTATAGAGAGTGTCTTCTAGCCCATTCAGAACATAGTTGTGACACAGAAAGTCGATGTTGTGCCATGCATCCACAACAACCCGCCTCTGATTGTCTATTTCTTCTTCACCAATGGTCGATGGGTCCTCCTCTAAGAACCGGGATAGACCCAAAGTGATCAGATAGAACAATATCTTCATTTGCCAGCGTATAAAATCAACACCGCGAAACTTGGCGCGGTTTTTCGCCATGTCTTGGAGCAAAGCAGCCGTCGGGATGAAACTTATGTTTGCAATTTTTCAAGAAAACAGAATTTCGTCTTGCGATTGTTGTTTGTGGTGTTTGGTTTTCTCAAAAAATAGGAAGAATAATGGGACAAATAAGTAAGTCGAGGCGAGAATTAGATTCTCTATGCGCAAGACGAAATTTTCCCGTACAAAAAGGGCTAACGGTTCTAGGCAATCATCTCTAAGATATAACGACTTTCAAGTTTAAGTTAGCAGCACTTGCAAAACTTAAACTTACAGGGAACAAAAAGGTGTTTCAAAACTTTCAATTACGCAGAAAAAGATAGACATAAATAGTATGCTGAAATGCTATGAATTTTGATGATTTTCGGATGTCCAAAATTGAGTTCTAGGGGTCTGGACTATTGGATCGTGCCTTCGGATCAACATGCACAATCTGATAATCCAGATCACATCTCTTCCGAAGGTACACAACTCTTAGTACGTACCCCTGCACACTGAACAATCGTGTCCAGTCAGTGAACATGTGTGTCCAGTCAGTGCCACCGCGTACCATGTGTTGCCATCCGAATGACTCTTGCCAAGTCACTGCCACATGAGCTGCCCTGCCATGTCACTGGGCCACTGGACCGAACCCTGGTTCGATTTGTCAAAACTTTAAGGCTCCTCAAAGCTCCTCACGACGATGCGTACGTGCGTCTCTAAAGTGCCGTCTTGCGGCCCATGTGCGACGTGTGCGGGCCTAGGCCTGGCTCCGGCTTCAGCTCGGACGGTGCTCCCCCACCATCCTCGGTGCTATTTGAGCTAGCCAAAGTCTAGTCAAAATTGACTTGGCTCACTAGGGTGTACCATAAGAAACTCCACTTGATTACTCCTTATTAGTGGTGAAGCTCTATATTGACTAGACAAATATTTAATATGTTGCTTGTGTGGGATATGACTTTCCATATTCCCACCCTTTTATATTCTTTATATAAAAGGCATTTAAGTGGCTAACTTTATGCATTAATTTCTCATTCATCCGAAATTGGTTTTGAGAAATTTAAAATGCTAATTTCATCTACCCACGGTGTAGATTATGATTACATCATTTATTTTTTGAAACTAATAAATGATCCCACTTAAATAATTGGTCAAAATCGGGTCAAAACCCATTTTACAAAACCAATTTTCAACAATAAGTTAGTTTAAATCTCATCGCGCCATTGACGGGTTTTTAATGGTTTGACATGGCCAGATTAAACCAGGGAGTGTTGAAGTTAGATATAAGACATTATCTAATCAAATTGTATTACCTGACCATTATCTAATAGTTTTCAATATTTTTCTATTTGACATATAGAAGCCTAGGTGAAAGATGTCGTATATGAGAAGAGATTTGCTCGCAAAAACTCAGAAACTTGTTAAAGGATTCACTAAAGCAGAGCCTGTATAGCTTAAAGCCATGGAAAAGTACGCTATTATCTTTGTTTTGTTTTTAGTTATTTGCTAGAATAGTGATGTTGCAGAATTGTGATTTATTTTTTGGGTAAATCTCACTTTACCTCCTATACTCTCATTAAATATCATTTTACCCCTTGTAATTTCAATTGTTTTATTTTACCGCTTTATACTATCAATTTGTATCACTTTACTCTTTTATATAATTTATATATCATTTAATCCTCATATCCCTTTATTAAATAACCTAATTGTCCATACTATTTGTCACACCCACCCTATTACTACTACTAGAAGATATATAAACAGTACAACTTGAGAATCTGAACTCTATTTATAAGAACGTGTAATTTTTTTTTCCTGTGGCAATTTAATAACAGATGAAACACAAAATAACCCCTGTATGCAACAACAAAGATCGGACCACGTCTAAGAGCAAAAAGCGCATCAAACCGTGTCTCGTATTTAAACACAATGACTACATATACAAGCCTTAACTCAAACTATGATACTATTTATATATATTTACAATAGAGTTTCAAAAGTTATAAACAAAGATGAGTTTCTACATATAATACATTAGAAGCAAAACCCGAAATGAACCTACAAACACGCCCGACAGGTCTTTATCCATGTCCATAATCCTCAAAACCTGAAGAAGCTCCAGCACCACACAGTAAGTCAAAGACTCAGACATTCTCATGCTCACATGCAATGCATGAACTACATGAGCTAAAGCTCAGCAAGTAAAAATCATGCATGTCCAAATAATAACAATGTTTTTCCAACATGTAATGCTAAAATGTAAATCAATGAATCAAAATACTTTACTCAAATCATTTTTTTCCATTTGGGCCCTTAAGCCAACTACTATGCATCGAAAAGAGCTATGCATACAACAATAATCAAATGGTTAATAATATCATTATGATACTACATGTGGTCCATCTTCATGCAAAATCCAAGGGTCCCCTACTTGCATCTCATGTGTCCGCCATGAAGTATCTCACTCCTTTAGGGTTATAATATAGGTACCCACAAATGGTCCATTGTTCGCCTTTCTCTCAGCTTCACCGCAAGTGTACGGTGTAGTTTATAGAATAGGGTTAGCAAGGTCGAATCCACAGAGACTAATAAATTAGTGTACTAACTATTGAGATTGTAATAGTCTTATTTTTATCTAGACGATCGAAATTTGATTTGTTGGTTTGTAAAACTAAGACAAGAATTTATCATAAAAGACAAAGTAAGAGTTGATTGAAAGGTCAAGGAGATGAATGGATTCCAGGTTATGGTTTGATAATATCCCTCTTGTTATCTGATTAATCAAAACCAAAGTTATTATTATTCTTCCCTATAAGACAATCACGAAAGTATTTTATCCTCTCTCTCGAGATGTATATAAAAACGTTGATTGGATTGTCTATGCTAGCATCTCTACTCAACATAAGATAACCAACTCCCAAAAGCACAAAAGATTATTAATCCTCACAAATATTTACAGACTTCTCAATCATGCAAATATTCATGTCAAGTACTCAAGATCTAGTATTGAAACTCATCTCTCGAATTATGAATCAATACATTAAAAAAAGTTAAACCAATGGCCATTTGATAAAACAAGAAATAAAACAGAGTACTCGAATAGGGTTTGAAATAATAACTTCAATTGCAATTAAACATGGAACAAAAGTATCCATTAACCTAATCCCAAACCCCGGAATCACAAGGTGTTTATTCGGACATGGGAAATAAACAATTCATAGACAAATTATTTATGTTCATGTCTAACTAATCGAAAGTAAAAGATACAATGGAATGAGAAAACTCAGGGATGTCTATGATCTCTCGATCTATCTTCAATCCTCAAGCGTGTGGTTGTGACCTCGATCAATCTCTCCAATCCTCTGGTACAAGGTCACTCTTTTCTCTGCTTTCTAGAGCAAATATCAGTGTCTCTTTGTTTGGGGCCGCCTCATTTCTATTTATACTCCCATTGGGTCAAAACCTAATTTAAAATCGTCAAAACCTGACTTTCCCGCACAAACGCATGGCCGTGCGTGGCGCTACGCACGATCAGCCCATGCGTCGGACCATAGGCATTCTTTAGAATTCATCGATTGGCGTCGGGTCGTGGTCGAAGCACGCCAGGTTGTGCGTTCGCCGTATGACTTTGTTGAACACAAATGACGCTTGCGGGCCTTGCGAAAGCCGCATGCCTTGCCCGTGCGTCCCTCGCTAAAGGCAAATTTGCTCGATTCATGTCCGTTTCTTGCCGGTTCGTCTGACTTCTTCTTGATTCAACTCCAAACATCACATATTCGCCGATTCTTGGTGGTCCTTTACCGCAATGCTCCGATTTGTCACCAAAATGCTATAAACATCGTTTAATTCCTACAAAACGAGTAAAGCGTAATACCTTTTTCACTTTATAAGAATATGGCCCATTTTACTCAGTTAACGCATGCATATCAACTTATTCTATCCACAATTAAGCCCAAATTACATGCAAAACTCATACTAATCAAACCCCCAAACTTAAGCTGTTGTGATCCGGTAACGCTTTATAAATAAGAGAAAACACAAATAGGAGGAATGAAAAGCAATCAAGAACAACACATCAAAATTCATGCCATTTATCCATAGACGTCAAGTAATAAATCAACCAAGCCTCGAACATCTAACACAGAACACATGTCAATTAAAACCATGGCAAATGCTTCGAATCATGTCTCTCACAGATCAAGTGTATGTTATCCTCTCAAGTATAATAAGGGATGTGTTTTCGCTCAAATCACATCAATGTTGAAGAATTATCATAGGCTTGCAAATCGTCTCACATCTCCGCCACAAGAATGTATGCAATTCATAAATCAAAAAGGACTTTTTCTTTTGGTAGTAATGAAGGCTCTTTGGTTAGGGTAGGGAAAAATGGAAAAAGTGACTCAAACTCAAGCGTATAGACTGGTAAACACATCTTTCATTCAATCAATTATTCTCATTTAAACCCAACATGCTACCCCAATCACCTCTCGTTCTTATCAACTTTTTGTATTTCTTTTCCTTTTTTTTTGCTTTTATAGACTCCACTTTCTTTCGCCTCACATCACAAATCCCAGCCGCCAATTTCATTTAAAGCAAACTCATTTATAAAGTCAATTTTTTTTTCTTTTTCTCTTTTTTTTCCGACTCTTTCATGAGTATTCATCCTTTCTTTTCCTCCTTTTATTTCTTTTTTTATTCCCATCAACCAACACTTGCACAATTATCTCAATTCTCGATATCATCCCATTCAACCTTATTCAATCCCCTTACTCAATGCTATACGCTCAAGTCTTGGGTAACAGATATATCAAGTTAAGGCTTGAAATATGGCTATCAACAATTAGGCAACAGGCTCAAATTGGCTAACTAGGGAAATTCAATGTCATTAGGTAGGCAAAAGGCTTGAAAGGCTTAACAAAAAAATGGCCTTAAATCATTTTCATAAATCGCATACATGTGGTCGTGATAGACATACCCAGAGCAAGTTCTAGATTTCAAATCATCATAAATGACACACTCAATCAACAAACAAGGCTGCATAATATGAAAGCAAAGAAAGGCTCAAAGCTCGAGGCTTACAATTGCGTAATTCAAAGCATAACATCCATGTTCTCAATATCCACATGCTCCATATCATCTATTCTTATCATGATCAATTCGCACTCAACACCCAATTCAAAACAACACAAACTATTTCAGAAAAACTCTCCTAAGATTACAACAAACACCACAAAAACGGTCAACTCACTCCCTAAAGACATAATAAAGCAATAAATGTGCTAAAACTCGTAAACATCGTCTAATGCAATGCAACCTACGTGCTCTAAATGCAACTATATGAATGCAATTTATTTTTATCCACACCCTTCAAATCAAAATAACTATCTCTCCCCCAAACTTGAATGAAATTATATCGCACATAAGAGAAGATAGAATTTCAAAGAAAAGTGTGGAATGGACCTGACTCATTGCAGGGTGGCGACGGATAGTGGTCTGGGAGATGTGGCACTCGATGCATCCGAGCATCATCTCAAGCATCTCCGTGTTCCACGCCTTGTTCCGCCCGAAAGCACGAAACTCATCGTGTGCGATTGCATGCGCCGAGGGCTGATAATCTAGCATCATAACCAAATCCTCCACGCTCCACACCCTGGTGAGAGCTCTCAAGTATGTCGGGCGCTTCTTGGTGGAACCCTTGCTCGAAACCCCTTTCTTGTCTCTCGTACTCCATCGCCTCGGCCACCAAATCATCCTCATTAGGCAGACTGGTGACCCTTCGCCTTTTCCTCGTAATCATAGCCTCCATAACTCTGGTATGCGCCTCAGAGTTCATCAAGAAGTTGGCCTGATCATTCATATTGGCCACAGTCGTGAGTGGCGTGTTAGGAAGTGGGAAGGCGTGTCCGACCCTTTGTTGGAAGAGGTACATTCCCTCCTCTTCCGTAATAATTTTCATTTGGCGCAAAGCCGCCATGTTGATCCTCCTGCTACCCTCAATCGGCTCCAAGCCCTTAATATCAACATTAAAGTGCCGAGCAATGGGAGTGATCATCCCTCCAATCATAATCGTGCCACTTGGTTGCTTGGCCAAATGTTCAACCTGTTCCGCGAAATAGGCCGTCGTGTTATAGAGGGTGCGGGTTAGCATACACCACAATAGATAGAGTTCCCGAACTTGCATGCCCCCATTATTATGTCGGTCAAAGACGGAGTGAGATGTGACCCGCTGAATATACCTGAAAATAGGATTCCAGATCGATGATGATTTAGCAGCGCGTGCCTCGTAGAGCATGGGGCCTGTCTCTGGCATCTGTACTAATAATCGCTAGAAGTCATATTGGCTATAGAGCTCCGCGGGTCTGAATGGGGTATTAGTAGGCACCCCAAAAATGGCATTGAGTTGGGCAATAGATAAGTGCCTCCGCTCGTTGCCCAACTAAAAATGCACCTCATAGGGTTCGGAATTTGCTCCCTGTTTATATACATCAACTGTGCTGAGGAATTCAAGTGTGATTTTCTTATACGTCAGCCACCTTCCTATCATAAAATCAGTCCACCCAACTCTTTCAAACAACCGCCAAACATCATCGTGTATCCCAAGGGTTTGGGTACACTAGTCATTGGGGTAACGCATAGGTGCCATTGGTCGGGGTGACCGACTTATTCCACGCTCAGTTCGCTAGCATCGCAAGATAATCCCGTAGCCGCGGGGGC
The DNA here is from genome assembly GCA_016081115.2 of Rehmannia glutinosa. Classification (NCBI taxonomy): domain Eukaryota; kingdom Viridiplantae; phylum Streptophyta; class Magnoliopsida; order Lamiales; family Orobanchaceae; genus Rehmannia; species Rehmannia glutinosa. The sequence goes on along the minus strand of JABTTQ020002515.1, from coordinate 1,446 downwards.
TATCCGGCACTTCTTAAGTGCGGTGCAGTGACAAGCCCACCATGTCTCCCTACCCGAAGGTTTTTCTTTCACCATAAGTTCAATTTGTACCTAGCAAAGCATATGTGAGATTAGAACACGCAAGTACAAACAAGAATAAGATGAATTCAAACCAAACGATTCATAAAAGGCATAATGTCTCTTCCCACAATTTTAATCAACAATTAAGCTCCAAAGTCTAAATAGCAATACAATTGCAGGAGAATCATAGCCACCAACACCTAAACATTCAAGCTCATACAGATTCGTCATCAAATCAACCAAATATATCTCAATTCAATAAGCCCACAAGGTGTTCGATAATATGCCTCATGGAAAAATTCGAGTAAAACATGATAAATTCATCAAAACATGCACTACATATAATCCCTAATCCATAGTCTACAAGAAATTCGAATGAAAACACGAGTTTCTTCACCTAATTTCTAAAATTTTCAAAAGGGAACTTTGAACCTAGGTGTTATTCTCAACCACTTCTTCCTCCAAATCTCCAATTGATGCAAGATAGTAGTGTAATATGATTGGAGTGATGGAGTATAAAAATTTGAGTGAGAAAATTGAATTTTGAGCAATGTGGGCAAAAAGAGGCGATTTTAACCCCGTCTACTAAGAAGCGAGAGTTTGTGTTTTTGTGAAAAAAATAGAGCTCAAGCCCTCGGTTTTATCGCCGTGAGCAGGCCTTACCGAGCCGTAAGCCTCGCGCACGCTGCCCGTCGCGTCATGCCGTAAAGCAACTCTTCAAACCTTTCCCAAACACGCACGTCGCGGCGCAAGGCGTCGCCCGCCTTGCATGGTGCCATAGCAAAATCATGATTTTTCCATCTTTTGATAAAATAAACTTGGAAATCCTAACTTAGAAAAAAAGGAAAAAACAAAAAAGAATGAAAAAGAAAAAATAATACAACAAACCATTGGGTTGTCTCCCAACAAGCGCTAAATTTAACGCCTATAAATTGGCCTTTGTATTTCTCGATCACTTCCGCAAGGTGACGTATGCTACCTCCTCCTTCCTCGGGATCTTTATGAAAATAGTGCTTAATCCTCCGCCATTCACCATAATGTCTCCCCACCCCGAGTCAACAATTCTACTATTCCTGGGATTTAACACTTTCTTGATTACAACGACTCTTACCACTTTAGACTTGAGTTTGTGAGAAAAAGTTTAAGATGGAAGTTGTCGCAAGAGCACTTGTCTACCCGGAAAACTCTCTTCTTAATCATCGATCGTGCCATCTCTTTTGTACGCTCCTTATGGAGTCGGGAATTCGTAGTTTCATCTCGGAACTCTTCCATCTGATTCAAATGTATTAGTCTCTCTTCACTTTCATTATTTGGAAGTCAAAATTTATGCTTTACCGCCCCAGGTGGCATGTCTGATTTCACGAGGGAAGGGTAAGTGACCACGAT
>JABTTQ020002514.1:600000-750856 GCA_016081115.2 Rehmannia glutinosa | reverse complement strand
TTCTATTTACTACATTAGTTCGACCGTCCGTGGGGATGACACGTAGTAGAAAATGACAATTTAGTTCCCGTTTTCCCATGGTCTTCCAAAAGTAACTTAAGAACTTAGCATCCCTATCCGAAACAATGGTTCTAGGCATACCATACAATCTCACAACCTCTTTAAAGAACAAGTCAACAATCAAAGATGCATTATCAGTTTTATGACAAGGGATAAAATGAGCCATCTTTGAAAAAAATGATATACGACAACAAATATAGAATTGGACCCATATTTAGTCCTCGGAAGTCCTAAGACAAAACCCATAGAAATATCAACCCAAGGTGTTGTCAGAATGCGTAAGGGCATGTAAAGACCCTGGTTTTAAACTCGAGATTTAGTTTGCCTACAAGTAACACATCTAATACAAATACGCTCAAAATCATGCTTCATATGTGGCCAATAAAAATGCTCTTGCAAGACTGCTAATGTTTTGGCTACCCCAGAATATCCCATAAGACCCCCACCATGTGATTCTCTTACTAGTAAGTCCTGTACATTCAGGAATGTACAATTTATCTTCTCGAAATAGAAAACCATCATGTCGATAAAATTTATCCACCGCCTCCTTTTCGCATGCAACAAACGACTCACCAAAATCAAGACCATGCAAGTACAACTCTTTAACATGTTCAAACATAAGGATTTTAGCATCTAAAGTAGAGATAAGAGTGTACCTCCGAGATGCTACAAGAATAGTCTTACCTCTTCCTATATAAATTGAATACACGCAGATAAATAATTGTCAATATTGAGTGCAATTAAGTTGCATCCATATTCGAGATAATAAGGAGCCCTATTTAGACGGGGTTTATCTAGAAACCTCTCCCATCAGGACTCTGACTGATATAGGGGATTGCGATATATATTGATATCTTTCCCTACAATCAGACGAAGCAATTAGAACATCTCTAACACATAGAAATAATAACCTCTCTCCTAAAATTTCTCTCTATGATTTTCTTCTTGGAGTATCACCAAAGTCTCCAAGAGTTTAAGATGTGCACATCAAAGTAAATAATTCTAGTAATTATTTACACCACCGAGAAATACGGTTCGTGCTCTTGTTCATGATTCAACCAATCTATGGGGTTCGTTCGTTGTTCGCGGTTCAATCAAGATGAAGCTTGTAGATGACTTAATCATGGATCAAAAGGAGGCTTGCAAACAAGCTTAATCCTGGCTATGTGGGTCGACAATTACAGAAATAGGTATACTCGATCCACCTTATATGTGCAAATATGTGATTTATGTTTCAACCCATATTTGCTAACAGTGGTATCAGAGCCATTAGGGCTCAATCTCGCATATGCGATGTGCTTGGTTTTGATGATTCATGTGATTTGAGTTTTTATTTAAAAAATTCGAATCTATATTTCCATTTTTATATATGCAATAGTGGTGTTAAATTGTAGATCTCGAAAAGACGATTAATTTGATAAATTATGCATATGAAACGGATTTAAAACGAATAAATTATGGTGATTCATAGTTTTGGACTAAAAACAAAAATCTGCATAGATTTTCATGCAAAGTTTAGGGTGAGATTGGATATACTTTCATTTTGATTTTTTTTTACTAGAGAATAGTGGTAAAAAAAATTTGGAAGAAAAAAGATGAATTTTGAAAGTGTGATTGGATATGCGATAAAAAATAATGATGAAAATTGATTTGATGTAGAAATAGTAAAATAATGATTTGTAGTTAGAAATATATGAGTAGGTGAATAGTGGAATTTATGGGAGGATGTGTAACAATGATTAGTTATTTGTGAAAAATGTGACTGGCAAGAGAAAAAATAAAAATGAGTGAATAGTATATTTTCTGAAAATTTTCATAAACAATCACATGTTGGGTTGAAAGAATTCCTCTAGCGGAACAAAAATGAAAATATTCTCATATCCAATCTCAGCCTTACATGTTTTGATTGTTCCTCCTGCTATTCGCTACAATAGCACGGGGCAACTTTTTCTTTGTAAATAGATTGCGGCTCCATGTATTGACGTATCTCGGAACAAGGTGGGTTGATGTGGCACCTATCCGCTATGAGGGTGGTGGCATATCAATTGTTGGTGCCATGCAATTGCTGATGTGGCGGTGCTTGCACCATGTGGTTGCCACGTGCCATCGATATAGCCACTGCGTGGTGTGGTGATGTGGCAACTTAGACGCCACACGGGTATTGACTTGGCTTCCATGCAAGCGAGATGATGTGGCACCGATTTAGATGCCCCACAAGCAATGATGTGGCACTAAGTAGTAGCCTAAGTGGCGTCTTGGTGCATCCCCTCTTTGTTATTAAAAAAAAATTGGAATGTGATTTAGCATAAATTTGAACACTAGACCTTTTGATATATCTTTTCGCCATGAGAATTTCTTAGTATACTATTTGCATATTTTCTATTTATATAGAAGCTTGATAGCAAGTTATTTTTTTATTGGGGACGCTTGCAAAATGATTTTTTGTGTATTTTTTGTTATATTATTAATGCATGTAAAAATATTTTGCGCAATTTAGTGCTTGAAAAAAAAAAAAATTTGCGCATGAGAATGCTTGCAAAATTATTATTGTGCAATATGATGCATGAAGAATTGTCTTTTGCACATTAGGTGCATGATATTTTTTTTCTTTCGCATTAGGTGCATGAAAGAAAAATTATTTTTGCGTATAAGATCTTGCAACAAACTATTAATTTTTTTGTGCATTGTGATGCATACGAAATATTTTTGCACATTGGTGCATGGAAAATATTTTTTTTTCACATAAGGTGCATGACAAAAATTATATTTTTGCGCATTGAGGTGCAAGCAAAAATATTCTATGTGATTCATGAAATATATAATTGCATGTTTTATTAATTGCTTATGTGTATGCAATTAATTTTGTGCTGCAATTAATTTTGTTGATATGATATGAATTATCATTTGGAATGAATGGACATTGACATACAAGTGCTCATGTATGGGAATCTTTACTGTTTTATATTAATATTATTTGTGGGAGTTAATTTTTTACAATGGTGGTAATTCGGTATCCTCATTTTTTCTTTTTCTAGATTGATGTAGTAGGCATGAAAATATGTAATTTTTTATTTTTCAAGGCATGTATTTATTGAACCGGTTTTTGTAGGCTATGTAACATCAATTTTACTAGGATGTTTTTTGTTTTACCACCATACGTCTAAATTATCTCCACATGATGCACCATATGTCAATGTCACCCATGGGGACTATTGTTTTCGTAATTATCCATATCACATGGTTGCATGCATTATTTATTTATGGACATTGATAATTTTATTCATTGATCAATAATTTTTATTCATTGATCAATAATTTAGAATATGAGCTTACTCACAAGTAAAACTCTAGTTATCCAAATTCGCTATTTGAGTTGAGTTAAAGATATTATTAACTTGTGTTATGATTAATGAAAATCGCCTATGTAGGGCCGATTATAAAAAAAAGTTGAGAAATACACAAGTGCACTTGTCGCTTATGCTGACCGACATAAACCAACTCGGGTAAATGTTGGGACAAACATAATATAGCTTGAGCAAAAACTAAAACTAGAACTATAAATTGATCCATAAAGTGACAAGAAGTCGTGTCACCTTATTGAATGGGGCAATTAAGTTTCAACAAATATTAAGTGCACTTATGAGATTGGTAACTTCGCTCGTAATTATACTAAGTTGAAGACTTGAAGTTTGACTATTTAATTGCTCTCTTATTTTTTCGCTAATATTTCCAAATCTCTCCATGGGTGGATTGTAGATATTGGTTGAATTAGCATGTGGTTGAGATAGAACAAATGTGTATGACTATTATCGAGTTGTGCAGCTATATAGCACACAAGATGAGGCTAAAAGAGTCACCTCAAGCTCAATAGTTGGTATGAGCAAATTGATATATCAATGTAGTCTTATTCGGATAAATGCATTTGTAAGATGTTTGTTGAGAGAAGACTTGTCTATCTTTTCTTTGTGATGCGATTGGCTTTACATAATATTTCTTTTCAGTCTTCTATTGATATCGTGGCGCGTGAGGCTAGGAGGATGACTGTACTAGCTCAATGAGACTTTATTATCTAACTCGCTAAGGTCAATCTCCCTCTGCATAATTTTTTTTCCCAGCGGGATAAGCTTGCTGGAAGAATGAAAGATGACTACCTTTTTCTTTAAAGCTAAGTCCACTAAATTGAGTGCAGACTTATGAGTATGAGGCACAAATTAACGCATTATATTTTCTTTTGTTGCTATTTACGCTATAAGTTAGTACATTCTCACTCTCATCAGTTAGAAGCGCCAAATTGCTTTGAGCGATTCTTAACAGATGGAAATGTGCTAATAAGGAGGGGTAATAGTGTGTCTAATTAGTTTGGACACACAGTTGAAGAAAATAAAGTTGCAAGTCGAATGGTGGTTCTAAATACTTTGCAGCTATATGAGCTTGCGAAGAAGGGACAATCACTTCAAAATGGTTAGATTTATGATGGTGCAAATTGATTTGTGTATCTTGTTGTTGCCTACATCATAAAATATATGTCTCCAAATGATTCTTCAACCTTATATGAACTTTAGTTTGATAACAAGCCCAAATTAGTGGGGCTGCCCATGTAAGTTCGAGAACATGTGTTCTCACGTGGAGAATCAAGTCGCACGATTTAGGTTTCCCCTCAAAGGGGTTTCTTGAGCATATGTGAGGTCAAAAGATATCTTGAAAACTATGTGAGTTGCAAGATCCTTAGTAGACGCTCATTTCTCTAGCGAGGATGTTGTACTTTAAACTCATCTAGTAATCGCTGAGATAGTGGAAGCGCCACTAAGTCAGTGGGAGCTAGTGTTTCACACGCAAAGGATTCTTAAATTCCACGAGTAAAAAGGAGCGAATATGAAATATTACTCATCATCTATATGAGATTGAGTGAGTATCCTTCATAATTACTTTTTTGGTTGTTGATGAGTCGATAGAACATGTGATGTCACTTGATGCACAAAGTGGATAGTTGATATGAAGGAAAAGATGAGTCAAATGACTAAGAATAAAGTCTAAGAGCTTGTTAATCTTCTGTCTAGGTGCAAGACTATTTGAAACATGTGGTTTCAGAAGGTCAAGTGCAATTTAGATGAGTTGATTAACATGTATGTAGCTTGACTAAGGACAAAATATTTACACCGTTAGAAGAGCGTAAATTTTTTTGAGATGTTCTCCTAAGTGGTGAGATTGCCTCAATTCGACTGATATATTATCTATTATTGCCATTTTCGTCTAGGTTTGTCTAGATGATTGATGTTGACATAGTTCGAGTGAAAGTTGAATAAGGAGATCTATGAGGATCACCCAATGAATTCAAGAAGTGAAGTAAGAGCGCATTGATTCGATCAAGAAGCTCCGATTGTGACTGAGTCATCATTGATTTCATCGAGCTATCATTTTGATAGACCTACAATGGTCAATTAATTTACTGAACATATGTAAGTGTTGTATCTCATTGTATATGGCAAAAATGTGATAACTAGAAAGAACATGGAGTTATCGCCACCCAGTGTTGGCTGTCTTTACACTCGATGGTCAAAGATCATATTCTTAGTCAAGAAACGATATCTTCGGAAGAATAATAGAAATGCTAGCTAGTTTATGTAAGCACTATTGAATTTTTGATGTATGCTATGTGCGTACTCCACAAGTCATTCACTTAGAAGTGATTGGTGAGTGAATATCGAAGTGATCCATGCACTATTGCGATGCCGACATGTGGGTACTTTGATATCTTAACAATTTGATTTATGATTTGCTAGAGGCAAATTTGGTATCTTGAAATGATGCATATTGCGCCCACATTCATGATGTATTCTGTTATCTTCGTAATAGTAAAACCACTTTGGTGTATGGTTTGGGCGTCGAACATTGGTGGTTAGACCAAACATATTTACTCGAGGCTTTACTTCACTTAAGAGTTTTGTTAGGAAATTTATTAAGTAGATTTTGATGATACCATGTAAAACTTAAACTAGGAAGTTGGCACCCCATTTTCCTTATAATTTGTATTGTAATAGATAGGCCGAAAGGTAGAGTCAAGTCGGTATGCCAAGGAATACAAGAAGTCAATCATGGTCGGATTGAAGACTACTGTGTGTCACCGTGAGTATGGCCATGAAGGAAGTCAAGACTCGATCAAGGAGTGTCACCGAGAAACAAGCGTAAGAAGTGTCGGTCAAGTTAATTCAAGAAGCCAAGTCTCAAAGTTGAAGTGATTGAGTCATCCAAAGATCGAAGTGACTCAAGTCACCTGGGGTAAAGACAACATCTAGTCAAGACAACCGACCTTTCTACTGATCCTCCTTGGAATGTAGACCCCTTTTGATTCTTCAAAAGTTTCCTCTTCAACGATGTGAAGTTGTCTTTCCTTCACAACTTGGTGTTGGATCAATTTCCTTTGAGGTTTAGGCTTGAGGATTTGCTTGAATAACTTGAGAATATTTTTGCAGTTACAACTCGAATGATAACTTGAATGTTCGTGGTTTAGGTAACCCCCTCTCAAAGTGATTCTCTCGGCCTTTTATAGTGAACTTTTAAAAATCGCCCGTTGAAGAGATAGGCTGATTTTTAAAAGTCACTGAGTTCGCTTAGCTTGTCTTGTTGCGATCCTTGATGTTGACATTTCCTCGTATTAAATGAACATTCAGCTTTTTCGAGTCGACACAAGGTGCGATCTTCCCATTGTTTATTCCTTTTGCACGCTCGGGATCGAGCACTTTAAGACATGGCAAAGATGGAATGGAAGTATTACTTGTTTAGGTAATATTCTTGACTTACGTACAACGGATTCTTTTCGATTGTCTTGACTTGATCGCTTTTCCCCAGGTGACTTGAGTCCGCTCCAATGATTGAGAGACTATCTGTCACTTCAACTTGAGACTTGGCTTCTAGAGTTGACTTGACCGACACTTCACACACGATTGTATCATACCAGCATTACTACTTGATCGAGTTCTTGTCTTCTCTTCCTTTCTATACTCAAATTTGCTTCACAACGGAGTCTTCATCCCAATCTTGATTGACTTCTTGTATGTCCGGACGTGAGTGACTTGACTCAAAGCTAGTACAACCCTATCTATTACAATCTGATTACAAAGAAAATGGGGTGCCAACTTTCTAGTCTAAGTTTTACATGGCATTCATCAAAATCTAATAAACAAATTTCCCAACAAATATACTTAGTGAATTTTCTCGTAATTTTTCACTCGTATGTATTCTTGTATCTTAGCTTAGATATGTATATTGCTCGATAAAGAATGCTCACGATACCAAATGTAAACAATTTGTGTAAAGGACAAGAATGCTATGATCAATAAAAACGATTTTTTAAGCATACATTCTTTTGTTATTCGCATTGTCTGTATGTATCCTTGCTATTTATGTTTTGTTGAATGTTTTTATGTTTTGGCATCATCAAAAAGGGGGAAATTGTTAGGAAATTTATAAAGTAGATTTTGATGATACCATGTAAAACTTAAACTAGGAAGTTGGCACCCCATTTTCCTTGTAATTTATATTGTAATAGATATGGTGGAAAAGCCAAGTCGGCTATGCCAAGGAATACAAGAAGTCAATCATGGATTTGGATTAAAAACTCTGCTGTGTGTCAGTTGAGTATGGCCAAGAAGGAAGTCAAGGACTCGATCAAGGAGTGTCGGCTAAGGAACAACTGTAAGAAATGTCAGTCAAGTTATCTCAAGAAACCAAGTCTCAAAGTTGAAGTGACAGTGGAGTCATCCAAAGACCGGAAGTTAACTCAAGTCACCTCGGGGTAAAGACAACGATCTAGTAAAGACAACTGACTTCCGTTGATTAAAAGTCAAGAATGTTACTCAGAATAGTAACATGTCAAAGCTGTCAGATGTAAAATGTTAGTCCCAAAATTGTGCAAAAGGAATAAACCAATGGGAAACACTGCACCGTGTGTCAGAAAATATGCAATGCTGCAAGACATTTAATACGATGAAATGTCAACATCAAGGACTACAGACAAGACAAGCCAATGAACATAAGTGACTTTTGAAATTAACCTATCTCTTCAACGGGCAAAATTTCAAAAGTGCACTATAAAAGGCTGAGGAATTTACTGAGAAGAGGTAACCTTGAGGACCTGAACCACGAACAAGCAAGCAATATTCAAGCAATAACCTACAATATTCTCAAGTACATTCAAGCAAATCCTCAAGCCTGAAACTCGAAGGAAATCGATCCAACACAAGCAGTGAAGGAAAGACAACTTCAAATCTGTTGAAGAGGAAACTTTTGAAGAATCAAAAGGGGTCTACTTTCCAAGGAGGATTGTAGAAAGGTTCAAGTTCAAACCAGTATCAAGTTTGTTGGAGGGCTACGTGATCAAATCCAAGAACTTGAGAAGTGAGCTGAAGTAGCAAGGCAGCTGCCCTATGAAGAAGCTAAGTCGCAAGAGAAGCCAGTTGTGTGATCAAGGCTGTTTCCAGACTGTTCACCACTTTGTAAACTGATCTATTACTCAGTGGATTCCTCCAGGAGTTGGAGAAGATAGGATTAGAAGAATTACCGCATCTTCGAACCTCTATAAAAATATTTGTGTCATTTACTTTCAGTACATTTACTTTCTTGCATATTTACATCATATATGCTGTTAGAATCATATTTGCTATCCAACTGACTAATAACCAAGTACTAAAAATCAAGTGTTAAAACAAACTTAAAACAAATCAAGGGTGTTGAGTCTTCCGCTGATAAAACCAAACCAACCAAGTTAAGTTTAGGTTAAACATCCGAGTTATTCGATCAATAGCTCTATCGAGTCTGTTGAGTGGATAACTTAGCTGAATAACCAACTTAGTTGTCCTTAAGGACACATCTGTTTGAGTCAACTCTGTTGTAATTTTAAAAGGACTAAAATCAAAAATTTGGTAAAGTTTATTCAACCCCTCCTTCTAAACCTTACTCACACCCCTTGGGACCTACAAGTGGTATCAGAGCGGTTGGTTCATTGAGCCTTCCGCACTGGTTACTGAACTAGATCTCTATCTTTTCAAAAAGGTTTTAAACACTTGCATTTTCAAAATCCTTCATTATAAGCAAAGTTATAATCATGGAAGCAAATCTGACACGCATTCCTATGTTCACTATTGAAGAATTTGATGATTGGAAAATTTGTATGCAGGCTCATCTATCTGCTTTACATGACGAAATGTGGCTTGTGATAGAGGACGGGCCACTGCAAATACTGAAAGTGAACACGACTGCAATAAGAGCAGCTGCAGCTGAAGGAGAAGAAGTTGTTGCTGAAGCAAGACCATCCATGGTTGAAAAACTAAGGACTGAGTGGGCAAATGAAGATAGGAAGAGATACAACTTGGACAATGTGGCCAAGGACATACTTTACAAGACATTGGACAAAGCAATGTTCAATAAAGTCAAATCTTGCAAATCTGCAAAAGAAATTTGGAATAAATTGACTTTAATTTGTGATGGATCAGAACAAATTAAAGAAAATAAGTTGTCTGTTGCTGTTCAAAAATTTGAAAATTTCAAAATGCTTGCGTGAAACCATGGATCACCGGATGCCGATTCACCGAAATCATAAATGAGCTTTCGGCTCTTGGGAAAGAATATACACAAAAAGAAATGTGTATGAAGATCTTAAGGAGCCTCCCAGCTGAATGGGAAATGAAGACTATGGCCCTGAGACACTCAATGGACCTCTCAAGAACATCTAACCATGAGCTATTTTCAGACCTCAAAGCCTATGAGTTTGAGCTGAGAAGAAAAGAGCAAGAGGAGACATCTGTACCCAAGACAACTGCACTGATGGCCAAGGATGGAAAGAGAGCTGAACCTAAGAAAGCCATAGACCAGGAGGAAATTGCCCTAATGGTTAAAAGATTCAACAAGTTCTTCAATAAGAACTATAAAAGAAACAAGGGTGAAACCTCCAGGAGACATTCAACTCCCTACAAGTCAAGGGAAGATAGTCCACCCAAGAGAGCTGAGCATCAAAGGGTTGAATATCAGAGAGCTGATAATCCAAGAACAGAAAGAGCTGATCAAAGAGCTGAGAACCTGTGTTGGAACTGCAGACAACCAGGACATTTTGTAGTTGATTGTTCCTATCCACCAGTCAACAAATATAGGAATGAAGAAGAAAGAAAAGTCTTTAGAGAAAGAAGACAGGAAAAGAAGAAAGCCATGTTGGCTGCTGAGACTGCTGAGATAGCTAAGTCTAAAGAAGCAACAGATTTAGAGAGTAGTGAAGCTGACTACTCAAGTGACTATGAGGAAGAGGCTATGATCTGCCTTATGGCTAAAGAACAAGATCAACCAGATCAAGAAGATGAGGTACACTCTAACTCATCTCATTCAGATTCAAGTGATAGTGATTGTGATACACACACTTCATCACCCACTGATCTTTATGATTCATTAGGCAAAATGATGAAAGATTTGGAACATATAAAATCCTCACACACAATTTTAAACGAGGAAACTCACAACTGACTAAAGAGCTGAGTACTCTGAGTCACATAGCTGATGAGAACACTAAGCTAAAGACTGAGAATGCCAAGATCATAGCAGAGTTAGCTGCTACAGAAAAGAGGGAAAAAGATCTCAAAAATGTGATTGCCTCATTTACAAAGGCATCCAAATCATTGGATGATCTTATCATGAGCCAAAAAGAATGTGGAGATAAGACATGCATAGGGTTTAACTCCTTTGTGCACAGTCAAACTCCAAGATTGATTTTGGAAAAAGGTTCTTCAAGCAATGAAGCATCTCAAAAATCCGAAACACCAAATGTTACACCCACATTCACTCCAAAGTACAATCACAAACAAATTGGCATTGGATACAAAGGAAAAGGAAAACAACCAGTTGAGTATGCTGAGAGGAGAGCTGGGAAGAAATCCAGCCGAGTTCCTCAGCAAACTCCAAACAGAAAATACTCTATAAAAAGCAAACAGAGCTACCAAAAATCCCAGAAGTTTCATCAGAGAAACATACATGATGGGAATGGTATAAACTATCCAAACTATGCTGATTGGAATAATGTGAAACATCAGCAAAGACCTATGGAATACAAGCCTAGATGGCAAAGACCTAAAACTCAGCAAAGGTCATTCCAAAGGCAAAAGAGCTATTATCAGCACACATATGCACCCAAGCACTACACTCAGAATTTTCACAACTATCCCAAGAAAGCAATTGCTAAAACACACACACACAGGCATACAGACAAAAGAGACAGCTGTATGAACCTAAAACCCCCAAGCAATTTGCAAATGTGCACTATGATTATGGCATTGATAGATGGCAATCTCTTAGAGTCAAGTCCTTTGGCTATAGGTTGGTTGGATCATCTTATAGCACTAACCCCTCAGGACCCATGCAAGTATGGGTACCTAAAAACTGATTTCCTTGATTGTAGGTTCAAGGAACAGCTGAGTGCCAATGAACCTGGTACATGGATAGTGGTTATTCCAGACATATGACATGAAACAAGAAAACCTATCATGATTCAAGGAGATTAGAGGTGCAAAAGTCATATTTGAAGGAAATGAAGCTCTAGGGGAAATCAAAGACACGAGATCTATCAAGAAGAATGGATTGGAAATCACAGATGTTGCTTATGTTGAAGGCCTCAACTTCAACTTGTTAAGCATCAGCCAACTCTGTGATAAAAGTTACAATGTTGGATTCAATATGGGAGTGTGTCAGATCAAAGATGCTGAATCAAATGAAATAGTGCTGCAAGGATCAACCCAGAAGAATATGTATGTGGTAGATTGGTCTACTGCTACACCAAACACTTGTCTGCTAGCAAAGAGCACATCTAAATCAAATTGGCTGTGGCACAAGAAGCTGAGTCATCTGAATTTCAAGACAATCAACAAGCTTGCAAGAAGTCATCTTGTAGAAGGATTGCCAGACTCAGTGTACAAGAAAGAGAGTGTATGTGATGCATGCCAGATGGGAAAGCAAATAAAATCTTCATTCAAGGATAAGCCAAGTCCTTCTTCAACAAGGATATTACATCTGTTGCATATGGATTTATTTGGTCCATTGAACCAGGCCAAAGATAAGTGGAAAGAAATACACCTTGGTGGTGGTAGATGACTATTCAAGATATACATGGACAATCTTCATGTGCAAAAAGAAGGAAACTTTGCAGAAGTTACCCCAGCTGATGAAAAAGGTTCAAAATGAAAAGAGCCAAACCATTATAAAGATAAGGTCTGACAGAGGAACTGAGTTTGTCAATGGGATAATAACTCAGTATTGTGTTGAAAATGGAATTGCTCATGAGTTATCAGCTGCAAGAACTCCACAGCAGAATGGAGTAGCTGAAAGAAGGAACAAAACTCTCAAGGAAGTTGCAAGGACCATGTTAGCTGAAGCTGGATTGCCTAAGAGATTTTGGGCTGATGCCATTAACACATCATGCTATACTCAAAATAGATGCATGATCAACAGGCAATTGACCAAGACTCCCTATGAGATTTGGACAGGGAGAAAGCCAAATGTTGGATATTTCAGAATATTTGGATGTAAATGTTTCATCCATAACAATGTCAAAGATAATTTGAAGGCTTTTGATGCTAAAGCTGATGAAGGTATCTTTTTGGGATACTCAGCTGAGAGCAAAGCCTATAGAGTGCTGAATAAGAGGACTATGGTCACATAAGAGTCTATCCATGTGGTTTTTGATGAACCTAATGTAAATGGAGAAGACATTGAAGAGTTAGCTGACAAGCTGAATCAGCCAACTCTACAGAAGAGTCCTTATGTTGAAGCTGAAGTAAGAGCAAGCAACCCAGATGAAGATGAGATAGCTTGAATCTCAAATACAACTGAAAGTCTCTTGCGGTGAATGAAGATGAAAGAGCTGTTCAAGACAACTTAGTCGAGGCAGACTACTGAATCCAAAGCAGACTTACTCCAACCTGATGTGAGATGGTTGAAAGACCATCCACCAGAGTTAGTAATTGGAGATGTTAGAGATGGCATAAGAACCAGATCCAGAGCACAACATGAAGCAATATTCACTTGTTTTATTTCCCAAATAGAGCCTAAAGATGTGTCTCAAGTATTGGATGACACACATTGGATTCAAGCCATGCACGAAGAGCTGAATTAGTTTGAAAGAAACAAAGTATGGGAATTAGTGCAGAGGCCAACCCATCAAAATGTAATTGGCACTAAGTAGGTTTTTAGGAACAAGATGAATGAAGAAGGATCTGTTGTAAGAAACAAAAGCAAGATTGGTAGCCAAAGGGTATTGCCAAGAAGTGGGTATAGATTTTGATGAAACATTTGCTCCTGTTGCAAGATTGGAAGCAATAAGGATGTTTCTTGCTTATGCTGCACACAAAAACTTCACTGTGTATCAAATGGATGTGAAGAGTGCATTTCTGAATGGACTGCTAGAGAAAGAAGTGTTAGTCCAAGTGACTACGATAATCTAGAGGAGAGGGGTGAATAGATTATGCCGATTTTTCGCAAATCACCCTCTTTTTCGAATCAACAATCAAATGACAAGAATGTAAATGTGGAAATTAAACAACACTCGTTGATTTAAAGAGGTTCAACCCATCTAGGGCCTAATCCTCTACCACCCAGTATCTCCGGGATGGATTTCAAAAAGAAAAAAAGATTTTATTAATTACCACAATTAATACAACACCTTGAGGATCACCACAATCCTCTTACAACACCTTCAAGGAGATTACCACAATCTTCCTTCACCACATTTGAAGAGTACCACACTCTTCAAACACCTATCACCTAGATCACCCAAGTGTATTCTTACCACAAGAATACTCACAAGGATGTCTTGTGTTGAATGATGGACAAAATTCAAGATTACAACTCTATGAAACCAATACAAAGATTGAGTGCAAGTGTAATCAAGAATCAAAAAGCCTAAACCTCAAAGATGTGCAAGTGAAAGTACTTAGGCTATTACAACAAGAATATAAAAATGAAAGCTTGAACAATTTGCAGATTTCTTGTTGTGTGTTTTGCTTGTAAGTGTTGTGTATTTTGTCTTCAATTCATCCTCTATTTATAGGGAAGTCTTCACCAACATAGACTCCTCTATCTTCACTTTTGTCTACAAAAAGAAGATCACAAGATGTAGAAATATTGTACAAAAATCAAAAGTAAATCTTGTTGTAAAAAATTTCAAACAACACAATTTTGCTGTCACAAAATAGCTGGTCGCCCTGTTGAAGATTTCGACCGTTTGAAACAATTAGTGCGATCCAGGTACAGGTCGTCAGAGGGGTCGACCGGAGGTGCGACCAGTCGCCCTAGGGTGCGACCGGTCGCCCTCACCCTTGACCGGTCCCCCTCTCCCCCTCCTTCTTTTTCACGAACTTGTTTCTCGCTTTCGTTCTTTCATTTTTCAACTCTTGGTGGTCGCCGACGATAGGGCGGCCAAGTCGACCTCCAATATTAAATGTTGTCCGATTTTTATCAAAAATAAACTTCAAGAAATACTCCAAAAAATTAGTAAAAACATTTTAAATTACTTGGGAGTATTTTGACAACATTTATAAACATAGTTTTGGTGTAAAAACCAATTTAAACAAAACCATCAAAAGTGTTGTCCATTTTTATCAAAAAATAAGTTCTAAGAAATAGTCCAAAAATTAGCAAAAACATTTTAAATCATTTAGGAGTATTTGGACAACATTTATTATCATTGTTTTGGTATAAAAACTCATTTAAACATAATCATCAAAATCTAGATAAAAACATTTATCTAACAAACTCCCCCTTTTTGATGATTACAAACCAAAACAATTTTAGGAAGTTGATTTTAAAACAAAACAAATTTTCCGGTCTAAAACATCAATCCATTTTAAGCAAGATTCATCATAAGTACAAACACACAAGGATAGGAGCAAAGATTTTTCAAAATTATTTTTGCACAAGCTCCCCCTATCAATATGCATATCAAGAACAAGTATACAAACAACAACTAAAAACTTAAAGCTTAGATTTTACAACTTAAGCTTGAATATCATGAGCTTATAAGCTCCCCCTGTCACAAATGCATCATTAGTCAAGTATAAAAGTCCATAATACATCACATGGACCAAGTATAATCCATAGCTTTTGGCTTTTAAGAGCTTTAGCTTATAGCTTTTCTTGCGAGCTTATTTACGCTTCTTTGAGCTTATGAGCGTTTTTCTTGTTTCTCCCCCTTTGGAATCATCAAAAATAATATTAGCATGATAAAAACGTCATACAATTATATCAAAGTGCGCAATTTTATAGATTTATCGAGCATATTGAGCATTTAAGCTTAAATTCCGAATAAAAGGGAAAAAGTTGCTCATTTGATTTTTAAAAGCTCATTTGATTGATAAAACATGATCTCTATAAACTTATAAGACTTTTCAAATCAAGAGAATCATGTAGGTGATAAATTTTTCATTGAAACATTTTGTCGAACACTTGGCGTGCGTCGAATAAAACAAGAGAAATATAACGCCTTTGTGATTCGTTTAAGCCAAAAATTTTCATCACCAATTTCAATACCACAATATACATTCATCATCAATCATCATAAACAACATATTAATACAAGAATTTCAACAATATATCAAGATACAAGCACATTCTCAAGGGTTCAACCCAATTGAGATTTAAAAGGAGAAATTCTTACCATCTAATCGGTAAAGATGAATAATGATGATGATAATCGAGCCTCATGAAGTCCAAAATATAAAATGTATGCAATAAAACAAATTTGAAGTGAAATTTGTGTGAAAAGTGCGTAGGGGACGAAAAATAGACAAAATGAGCCAAAATGGCTGAAACTGAAAACAGAAACGATTTAAACCATAAAATGGTGAGGGGCGACCGGTTGGGGGGGTGGGCGACCGGTCGACGTCATGGGCGACCGGTCGGCCTTCCCCCAACCAACCCAGTGTTCTTTCTGTTTTACAAAAATCCGAGTTTTGAACCAAAAATCCGATTTTTCGCCCCTAAGTTTTAAAAACGTGCAAAATGCAATCATAGACCTCATTCAATATGCATTATGCCTAACCGAGCTCGTATTGACGCAAAAGTCTCGGAAGATAGCGGTTTTGTAAAAATGTCCGCTAATTGATCTTGAGATGGTACAAAAGATATCTCAATTTTTCGTTTTGAAACACAATCCCATAAAAAATGATGTCGAATCTCAATATGTTTAGTACGGTTGTGATGAACCGGGTTTTGAGCAATATTTATAGCGGATATATTATCACAAAAGATAGGAACACTTTCAAAAGAAAATTTATAATCCGCTAAGGTTTGTTTCATCCAAAGAAGTTGTGTACAACAAAATGTCGCGGAAATATATTCGGCTTCGGCCGTTGAAAGTGAAACACAATTTTGTTTCTTTGAAAACCAAGAAACAAGGCAATCACCTAGAAATTGACATGATCCGGAAGTACTTTTCCGATCATCAATATTTCCCGCATAATCCGAATCATTATAACCTTTAAGAGAAAAATTTTCATTCTTTGGATAGAATAAACCATATTGAATAGTGCCTTTCAAATATCGAAAAATCCTTTTAACGGCACTCATATGAGATTCTTTGGGATTGCTTTGAAAACGAGCACATAGGCATACGGCATGAAGAATATCTGGTCTACTTGCGGTTAAATAAACTAAACTACCAATCATACCTCGATATTTGGATTCATCAACCGACTTGCCTTTTTCATCTTTGTCAATCTTGACGTTTGTTGCCATTGGGGTAGAGACGGTTTTTCCTTCTTTAATGCCAAATTTCTTCAAAAGCTCCTTTGTATATTTTGATTGAGAAATATAAATTCCTTCTTGGCATTGCTTAATTTGAAGTCCAAGGAAGAAGTTGAGCTCCCCATCATGCTCATTTCAAATTCACCTTGCATTAACTTAGAAAATTTCTTGCACAAGGATTCATTAGTAGCACCAAAAATAATATCATCAACATAAATTTGCACTAATAAGCAATCTTGCCCTTTTTCAAAAACAAAGAGAGTAGTATCAACTTTACCTCTTGTAAAACCATTTTGCAAAAGAAAAGAGCTAAGTTTATCATACCATGCACGGGGTGCTTGTTTCAAACCATACAAGGCCTTTTTAAGTCTATAAACATCATTAGGCCTAGAAAAATTTTCAAACCCCGGAGGTTGTTTTACATAGACTTCTTCTTGAATAATAACATTTAAAAATGCGGATTTTACATCCATTTGGTAAAGCTTGAAATTTTTAAAACAAGAATAGGCAAGTAAAATACGAATAACTTCTAAACGTGCTACGGGTGCAAATGTTTCATCATAATCAATACCTTCTTCTTGACAATAACCTTGAGCTACTAACCTTGCTTTGTTTCGAACAATATTGCCTTGGTCATCGAGCTTGTTCCAAAATACCCATTTTGTACCAATAATGGTTTGAGATGGAGGACAAGGTACTAATTCCCATACATCATTCCTTTCAAATTGATTCAACTCCTCTTGCATTTCTAAAAACCAATCCTCATCTTCAATGGCTTCCTTAGCATTTTTAGGCTCTTTTTGAGAAATAAGAGCTTTCTCGGCAAATTTTCCTCGAGTCATTACTTTGTCAAGGGGATCACTAATAATAAGATCTTTTGGGTGATCTCCCTTAAATTTCAATGCTACGGGAAGATTTGAAGTATCACCTTTATCTTCTTGAGGAACATTTGAGCTTGAAGGTTGATCATTTTGAGTATCATCTTGAACAATGGGTTCAACAATATCCTCTTCATCACTTTCATCACTGGGTATCCTTTCAACACCCAAAGCTTCATTGAATTTGACATGGATTGATTCTTCAACAACCTCACTAGTCTTATTGTAAACCCGATATGCTTTGCTCTTGGTTGAATACCCCATAAATATTCCTTCATCGGCCTTAGGATCAAGTTTGTCTAATTGATCCTTAGTATTCAAAATAAAACATTTACATCCAAATATTTTGAAATAACTAATATTTGGAGTTCTTCCTTTCCAAAGCTCATATGGAGTTTTATTCATTTTAGGACGAATATAAACTCGATTAATGACATAGCAAGCAAGATCTTACGGCTTCGCCCAAAAATATTTTGGAAGTGAAAATTCATTGAGCATGGACCGACTCATTTCTTGAAGTGTCCGATTCTTCCTTTCGGCTACTCCATTTTGTTGAGGTGTCCTTGGAGTTGAAAAATTATGACTATATCCCTTGGTTTCACAAAAGACTCTAAATTCGCCGTCAAATTCTCCACCTCGATCACTTCGAATAGACTTAATAGTATCTTCCTTTTCATTTTCAATAAGTCTACACAACTTAACAAACTCATTAACGTCATCGCTTTTATTTGTAAGAAATAGAGCCCAAGTATATCTAGAAAAATCATCAACTATAACAAAAGTGTAATGTTTTCCACTTAGACTTGCCGACACCAATATCCCCATACAAATCAAGATGAAGCATTTGTAGGGGTTTGGTAGTGGAAATTTCATTTTTGGGCTTAAAACTACTCTTAACTAATTTGTTCTTTTGACAAGTGTCACATAAGCCAAGATTTTCAAAATTCAATTTAGGTAGTCCTTTTACATGTTGGTTTTTGTAAATAGTTTGCAAATTTTTGTATCCAACATGCCCAAGTCGCCTATGCCATAAACTAGTTAAATCATTATTGGCGACAAGACAAGAAACATTTTGACTAACCAAATCACTTGTACAAATTTTGTAAAGATTGCCTTTTCTAATTGCTTCACAAATAATTTTATCATTTTTGGAAATAAGGCATTTTTCTTTATTAAAAACAACATTATAATTTGAATCACAAAGTTGGCTAACACTTATCAAATTGAACTTAAGCCCTTCTACTAAAAGAACATTACTAAGAGAAAAAGAAGAGTTACCAATTTCTCCATTTCCAAGAATTCTTCCTTTGCCATTGCCGAACATGACCATACCCTCTTCTTGGAACTTGATGTTGGTAAAAAGTTCTCTTTTCCGGTCATATGGCGTGAACATCCGCCCACGAGCCATTTTGAATCTTCCATTGTTGTTATAGCCCCTATAACCTACAAAGGAATTTTTTTAGTACCCTATAATTTTGGGGTCCATGGGGGTTAGCCTTGAGACCTTTAGGTCTCCAATAATAGCTAAAATTATTCTTCAATTTACAATTGCTAGCATAGTGTTCATTCTTACCACAATAAAAACAAGTAATAATACGAGGACTACTAGCACGTACAAAGGTTGGACCTTGGTCTTTTTTCTTAAAAGCATTTTGAAATGGTTTGTAACCAAGTCCTAATTTAGAATGCTCACCTCTTTGTGCATCTAAAATTTTTGTGACTTTATCCGTACTTAAGTTGAATCGATGCACATCCTTTTTCAAATTTTCAATATCATTTGTGAGCGTTTGTTTTTCGGTTTCAAGAGTACGGACCATAGTAAGAGTAATAGCATGAGCCTTATCAAGAGAATCATAAAGAAGTAAATAATTTGTCTTTTTCTAGTTTAAGCTCTTTATGCTCCTTTTTCAAATTCTTGTATTTAACAATCAAATTTTGAAACTTATTTTGCAATTCATCAAAATCAACTTGTAATTCATCAACTAGGGAAGAAGATGAAGCATTAGAGCCTACCTCGGTATTTTCATCGTCTATGGCCATAAGACCATGTTCGGATTCTCCTTCCTCGTCGGTTGTGTCAAGTAATTCATCCCAAGTTTTGACGTCCGCATTTAACACCTTCTTTTTCGGAAAATGCTTTTTCTTCTTTTGTTCCTCTTCCGCTAATTTTGGGCAATCGGCTATGTAGTGCCCGGATTTTCCGCATTTGAAACAAGAATTGTCTCTTGGCTTTCTTGCTTTATTTTTATTTACAAATTTTGCAAATTTTCTAACAAGAGCCGCCGTTTCTTCATCATCCTCATCACTAGCATAATAAACATTATTAGAAGAAGATGCTAAGCCTTTAATAATATTTTGCGTACCCGGTTTAGAGGTGGATGGTTGAGAATTTTTCCTCTCCTTGAGATATACATCATAAATAAGGAGGTTCCCAATGAGCTCATCAAACTTGAGTGTCTCAAGATTTTGAGCTTAAAGTGATTGCCGTCACCTTTTTCGGACCATGAGCCGGAAGGGCATTTAAGACTTTGGTCACCTTATCTTCTTCAGAGATGACCTTTCCAAGAGCCACAAGAGGATTGACAATGTTGTCAAGCCTTTCCACCATTTTTGATATGCTTTCACCATCATGCATATTGAAATTTTCATAGTCTTTCACAAGCATTGTTTTTCTTGCTTGCTTCACTTTCTTTGTGCCCTAATAGATGGTTTCTAATTTTTCCCAAACTTCATGTGCCGACCGTATGCCTCTTATGCGATTATATTCGGTGGCGGTAAGAGAGCAATGTAAAATGTTTAAGGCCTTACTGTTTAAAGAGAAAGCCTTCTTGTCATTTTCATCGTATTCCTTGAACGGCTTGGGAGTCGTGGTACCATCCTCCAATTTTGTTGTTGGTTGAGCAACTCCTTCAATGACCACATTCCAAATATCAAATCCGCACCCTTGTAGAAAGCACTCCATGCGGTCTTTCCAAAATGCGTAGTTGTTGGCGTCGAATAGTGGTGGCTTGTTGGTGGAGGCGCCGGTGGTGAGATAAGCTTCATTCGTAGCCATGGATCTTTCCTCTTTACTCGAAACGAGCTAGCCAAAGAGTTTGGCTTTGATACCACTTGTTAGTCCAAGTGGCTACGATAATCTAGAGGGGGGGTGAATAGATTATGCCGATTTTTCGCAAATCACCCTCTTTTTCGAATCAACAATCAAATGACAAGAATGTAAATGCGGAAATTAAACAACACTCGTTGATTTAAAGAGGTTCAACCCACCTAGGGCCTAATCCTCTACCACCCAGTATCTCCGGGATGGATTTCAAAAAGAAAAAAAGATTTTATTAATTACCACAATTAATACAACACCTTGAGGATCACCACAATCCTCTTACAACACCTTCAAGGAGATTACCACAATCTTCCTGCACCACCTTTGAAGAGTACCACACTCTTCAAACACCTATCACCTAGATCACCCAAGTGTATTCTTACCACAAGAATACTCACAAGGATGTCTTGTGTTGAATGATGGACAAAATTCAAGATTACAACTCTATGAAACCAATACAAAGATTGAGTGCAAGTGTAATCAAGAATCAAAAAGCCTAAACCTCAAAGATGTGCAAGTGAAAGTACTTGGGCTATTACAACAAGAATGTAAAAATGAAAGCTTGAACAATTTGCAGATTTCTTGTTGTGTGTTTTACTTGTAAGTGTTGTGTATTTTGTCTTCAATTCATCCTCTATTTATAGGGAAGTCTTCACCAACATAGGCTCATCTATCTTCACTTTTGTCTACAAAAGAAGATCACAAGATGTAGAAATATTGTACAAAAATTAAAAGTAAATCTTGTCACAAAAATTTCAAAAGACAATTTTCATCACAAAATAACATAGGGCGACCGGTTGCCTGTTGAAGATTTCGACCGTTTGAAAAATTAGTGCGATCCAGTACAGTCATCGGGGGTCGGCCGGTCGATCGTGGGTGCGACCGGTCGCCCTAGGGTGCGACAGCCGCCTCACCCTTGACCCCCTCCTTATTTTTCCACAAATTTGTTTCACATTTCGCTTACTTTCATTTTTTTCAACTCTTGGTAACGGCCGACGTATAGGGCGATCGGTCTACCTCCAATATTAAATGTTGTCCGATTTTTATCAAAAATAAACTTCAAGAAATACTCCAAAAATTAGTAAAAACATTTTAAATCACTTGGGAGTATTTTGACAATATTTATAAACATAGTTTTGGTGTAAAAACCAATTTAAACAAAACCATCAAAAGTGTTGTCCATTTTTATCAAAAAATAAGTTCTAAGAAATACTCCAAAAATTAGCAAAAACATTTTAAATCATTTAGGAGTATTTGGACAACATTTATTATCATTGTTTTGGTATAAAAACTCATTTAAACATAATCATCAAAATCTTGATAAAAACATTTATCTAACAAGAAGTCTATGTTGAACAACCTCCAGGTTTTGAGCAGAAAACTATTGGAGATAAGGTATATAAGATCAAGAAAGCATTATATGGATTGAAACAAGCACCAAGAGCATGGTATGATACATTGTCTCAATTTCTAAATCACATGGATTCACCAAAGGCAAAGTTGATAGAACACTCTTCAAAATTCAAGATGGAGAGAGTATACAACTTGTTCAAATATATGTGGATGACATCATCTTTGGATCCACAAACAAAGAGCTGTGTGACAAGTTTTCAAACCTCATGCAAGGCAAAATTGAGATGAGCATGATGGGAGAGCTTACTTTCTTCCTAGGACTTCAAGTTAAGCAATTGAAGGATGGAACCTTCATAAGTCAAACAAAAATACACCGAGATTTGATGAAGAAATTTGGTATGGAAGAGAAGTCTTATGTGAAAATTCTAATGAAAACATCGATCAAGATGGACATGGATGCGGTCGGCAAAATCAGATCAAACCGGATATAGAGCACTCTTGGATCATTGCTCTATCTAACAACCCGACATGCCGGACATCACCTTTGCGGTATGTGTATGTGCAAGATTTCAATCTACACCAAAGGAGATGCCAGGAAGTTGGCCTATGGTATCCAAAGGAAGGTGGATTCAAGCTAATTGGTTACTCGGACTCGTTATCTTTGGATGTAGAGTTGACATGAAGAGTACTTCTTGGTACATGTCAAATGCTTGGAAATAGATTGGTTTCTTGGTTGAAGAAACAAAACTCAATAGCAACATCCACAATCAAGGCGAGTACATAGGCAAGGGCAAATTTTGTGCCCAAGTCTTATGGATGAGACAACAACCGAGAGACTATGAGATTGAGGAAAAAGAGATTCCAATTATGTGTGATAACACTAGTGCTATTCTTTGTCACTCAAAATCATGTGTTGCATTCAAGAACAAAGCACATTTATGTCGGATATCATTTTATAAGGGACCATGTTGAAAAGAAAGACATCACTTTGGAATACATCTCAACGATAAGCGATTAGGCGATATATTCACAAAGTCTCTATGTGAATCAAGATTTGAAGAGCTCAAGAATGAGTTAGGGTTAATTGAGCTAAGTTGAAACTCGAAGACTCAATCAACGAGAGAATGAAGATGAGAAAATAATAGCATAAGCGGGTTTCACACTTGACTGGTAGAAATATTCCTATCGGGAAGTCGGTTTGTATCAAGTTAGGCGACAAGTTACATCATGTGAAGATAGAAGCGAGTTAAGTTACTTTGGATATAAGCTGAATCATTTATGAGCTAAGTGACAAAAACGCAGCGTCGTTTTAAATGAGCGAGAATGTTTTTAAGGATGACGTCGACTTAATAATGACGGTCCACATAAAAGGCCGCGATAAGCCATATGAATGGATATAAATCTTTGCTTTGCATTAAATGCGAGAAATTAAATGCGGTTTTGATGTTCTAATCAGAGCTGTTGATTTTGATCAAAAAATTCAAAATCCGAAATGTGTCCTTTCACGTCCCCTTATATACGAAAGTTTGCATTTCTCTTACCTTACGCGAATCGTTCATCTTCAAGCAAAGCAAAGTTTTTTCTCTAAGAAACCCTAAGTTCTCTCAAGCAAGTTCTTTACTTTTTGTTCGGTGAAACTCTCTGAAAATGGTTCAAAAGTTTGATTATGTGAAGCTCTCGAAGCAAATCCACTCTGGTTCTTCAGTGGATTTCGATGGAATGGTGAAGACGTCTTTGATGAGACCCTGTTCTAAAAATAGCGGAGATGTTGGAAATGTCTAGTCTCAAAGCTTTTCGACTATGGAGTATTCTCATACCTATCTTGTGGAGGTAGTTATGTTCTATGTCAACGCAGAGGTGCAGGACGAAGAAATCAAGTCTTCCGTCCACAACAAGGACATAAAAATCAGTGCAAAAGACCTTGTTGAGCACTGCTTGTTGCCTTTGGAAGGCATGAAGGAAATATACGAGGCTGATGTCAACTTGGCTGCTACATGGAAGGAAGTGGCCAAACCCGAGTGTGCTGCTAAAGTGGTTTACACAGCTGGCAAGAAGTTGCTGAAGAACGACTATCACAAACTGATGGATGTCGTCTTGAAATGTGTAGACATGAAGTTTGGCAGCTTCAATCAGCGTTATCCCAAGACAAAGCTGATCGTCATGGCTGCGATCATGCAAGGGAAAAAGGTCAACTGGGCTGAGTTTGTCTACAGCAGACTCTGCCAGAATGTGTTGAACAAGACCTTTAAGGAGGATGGGTCTTTTGGATGCTCACTAGGATATGGCCTTGTAATTGGCCATTTGCTGGAAGTGAAGGGTGTTGCACTTCGTCATGGAAAACCCTTCCACGTGAACAAGAAAATGTTTAGGGCAAACCTTTCCAGTACCCAGAAGAGAACTCACGCGAAGAAAGCTGATACCAGTGAGGGGGAATCAGCTGACCCTGAGGACACAACTGCTACCCCTCCACCGAAGAAGAAAGCTACCCCTACAGCTAAGAAAAAGAAAGCACCTGCCCCTGCAGCCGAGTCACCTACCCGAGCAAATGAGACTCCCCTGCCCCTGCGAAGAGGGCGAGAAGGAATCCCAAATCCCTTCTCTTGTCATTAAGAAAAAGATCGCCAGTTGAGGAAGGCGACTCCTCTAAGAAGAATGCCCAAGCCCCCACCGGGCGATGAATCTACTATATCGAACCAAGTCCCACTGGTTTGTCCAAGAAAGAGAAGAGGTGGTCGCATTCTCGACCTTGAGAAAACAGGGCCGAGTCGCCACTCACCGGAAGAGGAAGCCGAGGCTATTGTAATCAAGAAGAAAGCGATCTCGAAGTCATTGATGAAATCTAAGTCTGGCGATGGTGATCAACAAATATCGACCAAAGACCAAATGCGAAAAACAATGAGATGATGAAGCGATTGAGACAAGCGAACTTTTTGTTGAAAAAAAGTTGTCTCCCGCCCACATCCGATCTTTCGCCTTCGAGGAAGAGCAAGGTCTCTTGCCTCCAATTCTAGAAAGCTGGAGAGAAGGAGAAGATGATGATGACGATGTAATCATGTACTCTCCACTTTATCTAGACTTCCAACGACATCTACAAGAATGGAGAGCATGGAAGGCTGGATCACTCAAGTGCGGTTCGCTCACCACGAGTTCATAGAAAGAAGATTTGCTACGATTTCTTGATGTTGCAAGCTGTTCGATAGGACCTTGACGAAGAAAATCGTATGGATATCCTCCACATCATAAAGGCGGATGAAAAGGTTAAGGCGAAGCGAGCCCGAGCATTGGAAAAATAAAAAAATATGCGAATTTACAGGCTCTCTGGATCACACTCATACACATCTTGATGTGTTCTCTGAAAGTGATGAGGATCCCACTGCTGCAGCCGAAAAGTCGGATATCAGCGGTGTGAGGGAATCTAGAGCCATGCATGAGCAACAACTGTTTGAAGGCCCAAGAGAGTCCTCACAATCTCTCCTGCAAATTGATCCTCTGGGAGTGGTACAACAGATTGCATCAGATATTACTGCAGCCACGTCCCTTGTACAATCAGAGGATGGCTCCAAGGGAGCTGGCGATGAAGCTGGGAGATTGGGCCCCAAGCTGAGCCAACCCATGTAGAAGGTGTTCTCACACCTGCCCCGATGGCTGAGCACTCAACGAATAAAGCCACGTCTCTGGAGCAGAGTGACCCTACAATCAGTCACTCAGCTGGTGTGCCAGCTGAGGGAAAAGCTCTCTCCACCACAGCAGGGTTGGAGGTTGCTGCGGGAGACACACAAATGAAGTTTGTAGGCGAAGCTGAGAAAGAGAATGAACAACGGTGACATTGTGAAGATCGAGACAGTTGAGTTTGTCCCACGGTGAAGTGTCGGTTTGCACTGCGGGCCAATGACGTTATCACGGTCGAGACACATGATGGTGATGCCACTGGGAGTTAACACTCTGGGCACAAAAAGTGCAATCCAAGGAGTTGAGACTCCTAATGGATGCCAATGTCGAATACCCTAAGACAATTGAGACTGTCGAAGGGAACACTGAAGGCCTCGCGGCGATTGAGTCTGGGGGGTGTTGAAGTCTAAAGGAGGTTGAGACATCCCTAGGTAAAGATCAAGATTAACACGATGCACGAACATTCCTCCTCTAGACAAACGCTGATGCGAGAAAAAGAGATAAGCGCACTTCATGATTCCTAGGAAAACTTAGACACATCCTTTTTGGGATCATAAGATGAAGCTGAGTCCACTCCACTTGCAGATCCTACGGACCCAGCTGAGGATGTTCTCAAGACCAAGAGCCAAATCAATGAGAAATCGGCTCGCACGAAATTTAACTTTGATGATCAACCAACTCTGCAAGTCTCATCATCATCCGATGACAACCGATGATGCAAACCGGCCCAGGAAGAGGTAATTCATTTAGAAAAGCCTACTAAGACCGAGGAAGGCGTTAAGACATGACTAAGGCTCGATCGGTGGGCAAGACATTCCAAAATCCCACTGAATCGAGTCACCAAGCGTGAACTTCCACAATCGCAGTAAGGCGATAACAACCCGTCAACTCCATCACACAGTTTGTGAACATTGCCAATGAAGCTGCCGCAATGAGGCATCGAGTTGACTCCACTCTACTACAAGGGAAGGCAACGAAGGGTCGATACCCAGATATTCCCTATGTACGTGATGATGTCTTTCAAGACATGTTTCCATTCACATAGGACACTGCGCATCCGAGGAAGAGATAAGCTGAACAAAGAAAATACATGCTTTGTCCGAGAAGATCCCATCATCCCACCGACACGATTGTTCCAGTAGACTTTGATTTTGACCCAGAGTGGCCGACAGCTGAATCGGGCGAGACAACTAAAATTCGTGAAGTCTTCAAAAAGCTCTGTGAGGAGATTGAGAAGATTGAACGACACTAGGCCTCACTGGATTTACGCCAGGACAATCGTGATGGCACTCTCACAGTAAACTTGAGAGGGATCGTGGTGCGAATTTAAGAATGGACACAACAACAGACTGCGATGTGCATCGAGAAAGTACGATACTTCAAAGCCTTATATGGAAGAATGCTCGTATGGAGTGCGGATAACTCTATGATCAGGCAGCAAATGAAGGAATACATTGAAAGAATAGCATAGTCTCACAAAAATGACATGGAGTCACAAACATTTTCATAAGAATGAGATCCTCAGACTCGAAAATGCAATGAATGACAAATTCAGCCTACTCTTGGCTGAAATGAAGATATTGAGAGCTGAGTCTAAGGAAATTCGATCGGAAATTCGAACCGCATCTGATGCAGCAGACTCCAAGCACGATTCCACGATTAACAGACTGGACTTTCTCCTTGGAAGCATGTTCCATGGGGCCCCTCTATCCTTTGATGATGCCAAAAAGGGGGAAGAGGAGTCCCTAAAGGGATTAAAAGAAGAGAAATTGAAGAAAGACGCAACTGTGAAGAAGGATAAAGCAGCTAAGGGGGAAAGTTCGAAGAATCTAACTTTGATGTTAGCTGAAACCCCCCAGCAAGGTCATGTTACTGCCTCCATCCTGAGCAAACTCCCTTTGACCCTACCAATTGAGCACTTTGTTGTGCCAATGTCGGAGAAAAGGAAAATTATTGAAGCAGGGTTTGAGGAGTTCTCTAAAAAGTAGGATGCTCGCGTTCAGAAAGTGTTGAAACAGTATGGTGGTCTTCCAGTTGGAAAGGATCAGGATGCTATACCTGATGATGGATCTGAGCCTAGATCGGTTGAAGAGTTCAAAACCCTTGAATCAGAAGGCTATTTCCAAGGAATGGCTCTGGCCCAAGCCTGGGATTTGTACTGGGAGAAAGGTTTAGCGTTGAAGAAGCTGAAAAGTGCAGATCTTCGAAAGAGTCACTCACCGAAAGCGAGAAGACTCCGTGCGAGACACACACATAGGCAAAGAAAGAGCTGAGTCAGGTAGAGGAAAAAGTGGTGGTGGAAGAGGTTCGCTACCTCGACCAAAACCCAAGGACGTTGAATTCGTAGTTCTTGACAAAAAAGGCTTAATTTACTGGGCTGGATATGATCACCTAGCCAACTGGGAAGTGGAAAGGAAGAACGCTGAGGCAGTGAGACAACAAGAAGAGGAGAATGAAAGGCAAACTCGATAACGGCTCGAGAGGAAGCAAAGGGACGATGCTTCTACACGGGCCTATGAAAAGAAGAAAAGAAGGGAAGAAGAAGAAAAGAAGAGGAAAAGAGCTGATGACGATGAGGAGCGCAAGAGAGCTGAAAAAGAAAGAGGAAGGAAGCATCGAAGGCGTTGAAGTGTTGCTGCAAACCCCTTCATGTATTACTATTGTAAATACATTCATGTAAGTCGTCTGTAATATTGTAGGTCCCAAGGGGTGTGAGTAAGGTTTAGAAGGGGGGGTTTAATAAACCTTACCAACTTTTCGAATTTAGTCCTTTTAAAATATTACTGAGTTAAATACATGCGGCTATGTCCTTGATGGGCAGCTAAGTTAGTTAACCAACGAGTTAACCACTCAACGGACTCGATTTCGATTGAGCTGTTGATAGAATAACTCAACTGTTTTAGTCTAAACCTTAACTTGGTGTGATGAGATTTTTAATGAAAGACTTAACACCCTTGAATTTGAATTAAGTTTGTTTTAACACTTGGTTTTAGCACTTTGTTAATTATCAGTTGGATAGCAAATTATCAGCAGATATTAAATGATGTGCAAAAAGTAAATGCTGAAATGTAAATGACACAATAAATTTTATAGAGGTTCGAAGATGGGGTAATTCTTCTACTCCTCTCTTCTCCAACTCCTGGAGGAATCCACTAAGTATTGATCAGAGTACAAAGTGGTTATCAGGTCCAGATACAAGTCTTGATCACACAAAACTGACTTGATCCTTTGGGACTCGATCCGGAGATGCCTTGGTCACACAACCGGCTTCTCGTACGACTCAGATTCTTCATAGGGCAGCTGCCTTGCTACTACAGCTCACTTGCTCAAGCTTCTTAGATTTGATCACAAAGCCCTCCAATAACTTGAGACTGGTTTGACCTTGAACCTTTCTACATCCTCCTTGGAATGTAGACCCTTTTTGATTCTTCAAAAGTTTCCTCTTCAACAATATGAAGTTGTCTTTCCTTCACAACTTGGTGTTGGATCAATTTCCTTTGAGGTTTAGGCTTGAGGATTTGCTTGAATAACTTGAGAATATTTTTGCGAGTTACAACTCGAATGATAACTTGAATGTTCGTGGTTTAGGTAACCCCCTCTCAAAGTGATTCCTCGCCTTTTATAGTGAACTTTTAAAAAATCACGCCGTTGAAGAGATAGGTGATTTTTAAAAGTCACTGAGTTCGATGCTTGTCTTGTTGCGATCCTTGATGTTGACATTTCCTCGTATTAAATGAACATTCACTTTTAGTCGACACAAGGTGCGATGCTTCCCATTGGTTTATTCCTTTTGCACGCAAGGGTGAGCACTTTAAGACATGGCAAAGCATGGAAGTATTACTTGTTTAGGTAATATTCTTGACTTACGTACAACGGATTCTTTTCAGATTGTCTTGACTTGATTTCTGCCTTTTCCCCAGGTGACTTGAGTCCGCTCTCCAATGATTGAGAGACTCATCATCACTTCAACTTGAGACTTGGCTTCTAGAGTTGACTTGATCGACACTTCACACAGGATTGTATCATAGTTTATTACTACTTGATCGAGTTCTTGTCTTCTCTTCCTTTCTATACTCACCGCTTCACAACTTTATCTTCATCCCAATCTTGATTGACTTCTTGTATGTCCAGGCGTGGTGACTTGACTCGGCTAGTACAACCTATCTATTACAATACTGATTACAAAGAAAATGGGGTGCCAACTTTCTAGTCTAAGTTTTACATGGCATTCATCAAAATCTAATAAACAAATTTCCCAACAAATATACTTAGTGAATTTTCTGTAATTTTTCACTCGTATGTATTCTTGTATCTTAGCTTAGATATGTATATTGCTCACGATAAAGAATGCTCTGATACCAAATGTAAAATAATTTGTGTAAAGGACAAGAATGCTATGATCAATAAAACGATTTTTTTAAGCATACATTCTTTGTTACTGCATTGTCTGTATGTATCCTTGCTATTTATGTTTTGTTGAATGTTTTTATGTTTTGGCATCATCAAAAAGGGGGAAATTGTTAGGAAATTTATAAAGTAGATTTTGATGATACCATGTAAAACTTAAACTAGGAAGTTGGCACCCCATTTTCCTTGTAATTTATATTGTAATAGATATGGCTGGAAAAGCTGAGTCAAGTCAGCTATGCCAAGGAATACAAGAAGTCAACTGCGGACTGGATTAAAAACTCTGCTGTGTGTCAGTTGAGTATGGCCAAGAAGGAAGTCAAGGACTCGACTGAAGGAGTGTCAGCTAAGGAACAACTGTAAGAAATGTCAGTCAAGTTATCTCAAGAAACCAAGTCTCAAAGTTGAAGTGACAGTGGAGTCATCCAAAGACTGGAAGTTAACTCAAGTCACCTGGGGTAAAGACAACAGTCTAGTAAAGACAACTGACTTCCGTTGATTAAAAGTCAAGAATGTTACTCAGAATAGTAACATGTCAAAGCTGTCAGATGTAAAATGTTAGTCCCAGAATTGTGCAAAAGGAATAAACCGATGGGAAGCACTGCACCCTGTGTCAGAAAATCTGCAATGCTGCAAGACATTTAATACGACGAAATGTCAACATCAAGGATTGCAGACAAGACAAGCCAACGAACATAAGTGACTTTTGAAATTAGCCTATCTCTTCAATGGGCAAAATTTCAAAAAATACACTATAAAAAGCTGAGGAATTTACTGAGAAGAGGTAACCTTGAGGACCTGAACCACGAACAAGCAAGCAATATTCAAGCAATAACCTACAATATTCTCAAGTACATTCAAGCAAATCCTCAAGCCTGAAACTTGAAGGAAATCGATCCAACACAAGCAGTGAAGGAAAGACAACTTCAAATCTGTTGAAGAGGAAACTTTTGAAGAATCAAAAAGGGTTTACTTTCTAGGAGGATTGTAGAAAGGTTCAAGGTCGAACCAGTATCAAGTTTGTTGGAGGGCTACGTGATCAAATCCAAGAACTTGAGAAGTGAGCTGAAGTAGCAAGGCAGCTGCCCTGTGAAGAAGCTGATTCGCAAGAGAAGCCAGCTGTGTGATCAAGGCTATCTCCAGACTGTTCACCACTTTGTAAACTGATATGTTACTTAGTGGATTCCTCCAGGAGTTGGAGAAGAGAGGATTAGAAGAATTACCCCATCTTCGAACCTCTACAAAAATATTTGTGTCATTTACTTTCAACACATTTACTTTCTTGCATACTTACATCATATCTGCTGTTAGAATCATATTTGCTATCCAACTGACTAATAACCAAGTGCTAAAAATCAAGTGTTAAAACAAACTTAAAACAAATCAAGGGTGTTAAGTCTTCACGATAAAACCAAACCAACCAATTTAAGTTTAGATTAAACAACCGAGTTATTCTATCAACAGCTCTATCGAGTCTGTTGAGTGGCTAACTTAGCTGAATAACCAACTTAGCTGTCCCTCAAGGACACAACTGTTTGAGTCAACTATTTTGTAATTTTAAAAGGACTTAAATCGAAAATTTGGTAAGGTTTATTCAACCCCCCCTTGTAAATCTTACTCACACCCCTTGGGACCTACAAGCTTTTGTGCATAGTTAATATTGTTCTCGAGCATACTTCTCACGAACGGTGTGGGTGCTCATCCCTTTTATGAGCCTTTGTTTGGAGAAATGCTCCAAAGGCATGTGAGTCATTAGGGATTAAGTAGAATTGATCATGTGACTTATGAGAACATTTTTTGATTAATGAGATATGTCGAATTCTCATTATGTGTTTGGTACTGAATTTGTGAGTTGTCACCAGGCTTTGATTGGCCGTCTCACACGGTCAATCGCCCTAGTTCTAAGAGAGCGAACATGATGAGACTTAAAAGATTGTGTCGTATAAGGAGGTTTTGCGAATGATCGCTTTTGTCTTTGAGACAGTGAGGAAGGTTAATAAGTATAATTAACAGTCTCCTTAAGTAGAGGTTAAGATGAGATTCGAGTTTATCAATTATGAAGTATGTCCAAACTTCATAAAAGCCTGTTTGTAGTCGAATGTGCAAACTATCGTATGACACGTAGATGGTGATACTTCAAAGCACATAGTATGAATACATTCTATGATGGTGCTCCCACTTAATTTAGGCATGTCACGCTCTACACATCATACAAATCTTAGTCCAGACGCTATTCAAGGGTTTAAGGTGTGCGCATCAAAGTAAATAATTCTAGTAATTATTTACACCAACGAGTAATACGGTTCGTGATCTTGTTCGCAGTTCAACCAATCTACGAGGCTCGTTCGTTGTTCGCGATTCAATCAAGATGAAGCTTGTAGATGACTTAATCATGGATCAAAAGGAGGCTTATAAACGAGCTTAATCCTGGATATGTGGATCGACAGTTCCGCTGCAAATACGTATAGTCGGTCCACCTTATATGTGCAAATATGTGATTTGTGATTTATGTTTCGTCCCATATTTGCTATCAGTCAGAAAATAAAATAATAAAATAAATAAAATTGAAAATTTCTTCGAGAAAGATGAAAACTCCTGCTCTCTGCAATTCTTTTGCAAGCCTTATGCTTTCATCATTTGCCAATCTTCCACCGCCGCCACCACATCGCTGCCTTGAAGTCACTGCTCATCGGCAGAAAATAAATTTTTGATGGCTACCCGAAGGTCCGATTCCTCCGTCTTGATCATCCGAGGGGACCTACATTCCGCGCCACCACACCGCCATTTTGAAACCATCACTAATCGACAAGAATATCAATCGGCGACTACGAAAGGACCGATTCCTCCATCTGGTCCATCCGGCGATCTCAAGGTTCTGACTGTTTCACCGTCATGCCATTATTCGCGCCATTGACGATTTCTATAAATTGACTAGAATAATAAGTGTTGTTTGCGGTGTCTGGTTTTCAAAAAATGGACAGAATAACGGGACAAATAAGTAAGTCGATGCGATAATTAGATTCTATATCCACAAGACAAAATTGCCTCGTCCAAAAAGTGCTAACGGTTCTAGGCAATCGTCTCTAAGATACGACTTTCAAGTTTAAGTTAGCAGCACTTGCAAAACTTAAACTTACAAATAAAAATGTGTTTCAGAACTTTTGATTATGCAGAAAAAGATAGACAAAGACAGTATGCTGAAAAGCTATGAATTCTGATGATTTTTGGATGTCCAAAACTAAGTTCTGGGGGTCTGTTTATATAGAGTTCTGGATGCCTGTTCAGATCAAGTGCATCCTTTGGTCCAGATCAATCGGGACTGTTGGATCGTGCGAAGTGCAAAGTGCGCCTCTAAAGCGCCCAATGCGACGATGTGTAACGTACGTGTCCTCGGATCAATCTGTACTGAGTTCTGGATGCCTGTTCAGAACATGTGCATCCTTTAGTCCGGCTTTGGCTCGGATGATGCTCTGCACCGTCCTTAGCGCTATTTGAGCTAGCCAAAGGCTAGTCAAAATTGACTTGGCTCACTAGGGTGTACCATAAGAAACTCCACTTGATTACTCCTTATTAGTGGTGGAGCTCTATATAAACTAGTCAAACATTTAATATGTTTTCTGTGTGGGATATGGCTTTCCATATTCCCACCATTTTATATTCTTTATATAAAATATAAAAGGCATTTAAGTGGCTAACGTTATGCATTAATTTCTCATTCACCCAAAATTGGTTTTGAGAAATTCAATATGCTAATTTTATCTACCCGCGGTGTAGATTACGATAACATCATTTATTTTTCGAATTAATAACTGATCCCACTTAAATAATTGGTCAAAATTGGGTCAAAACCCATTTTACAAAACCAATTTCCAGCAATCGCCCACATGAATGAACATTAATGCATAAATGTATGCAGACTCATTCGAAAGTTCCAATGAACCATTATTGCATCAGGATATGTACCTTGTGCTTTGAACCTTCCTTAGTAAAGTACTGTCAGATTTACTAGCTGCTTAGTGACGCGATGTCTTGAACTATTCAGTCGTTTGTGTAAACCAAAACAAGAATACTTACACAATAACAATTCTAGCACATTTTGTTCTCACGTTGTGTCCATTTCGACCCTGGACCATATCTTAGATTCATAAGTGTTATAAGTAGAAGCGGCCATTACTTCTCACTTACATAGGTGATCTTCTATAAATAGTATCATTCCATACTCCACCTTTTAGGTATAGGAATCATTAAAAGATAAACTTAACCTCACCACACTCTGCAGGATTTTTCACTTGGACGTTCTAGGAATGAGCTGAAATAATTTCCAAGTGTTCAACTAAACATTCATAACTTAGTTGTCCCATTAAACCAAGGTCTTGGGATCTCCAATTCACAAGGTTGGGTTATCGCTATGAACATTTTTGTTTTGTTGATTTTAAACCCATTCCCTTAACAACTTATACATTTGATCTCGATTTATACCTTTAGTAAGTGGATCCGCTAGGTTTTCCTTTGGCTTCATATAATCAACTGAAATAACCCCATTCGAGATCAATTGTCTAATGGTATTATGTCTTTGACGAATATGTCTAGACTTACCATCATACATACTAATTTGTGTCATTCCGATTGCTGATTGAGTATCACAATATATCAATACAACATGCACTGGTTTATTCCAACAAGGAATATCTTCTAAGAAATTTCTAAGCCATTCAGCTTCTTCTCCAACTTTATCTAAATCAATAAACTTGGATTCCATAGTGGATCGAGCTATCCGCTCCTCCACCTATTGTGAATACATAATCACTTGTGGACTTGGAGTCTTTTGTGTCTGATATCTAATTGGCATCACAGTATCCTTCTAATACTGCTGGATATCTCGTATAAAGTATTCCATAGTTCATGGTATACTTTAAGTATCTATGTACCCTTGTCAAGGCTTTCTAGTTATCGTTAATCGGGTTACTTGTGAACTTACTTAGCTTACTCATTGAATATGCAATGTCTGGACGTGTACAATTCGTTAACTACATCATACTACCCATGGTCAACATATCATCTACATAAAGGAAGACAATGACATAAGCATCAGTTGTACCTTTAATGTAGACACACTTGTCACATTCGTTGATTTTGAAACCATTTGACAACATAATTGTGTCAAACTTTTCGTGTCATTGCTTATGTGCTTGTTTTAGTCTATAAAGTGACTTAATTAGTTTACACACCTTTCTCTCTTGTCCGGGTTGCAACGAACCTCTCGGATTGTTCCATATAAATATCCTCTTCAAGCTCACCATTCAAGAAGGCGGTTTCACATCCATTTGATATATCTCAAGGTTATGCAAAATCGCAATAACAATGAGAACACGAATGGATGTGATCCTCGTCTTGAGGAGAATATGTGTCAAAAAGTCATGTCATTCCTTTTGTTTAAACCCTTTGGCTACCAACCGGACTTTGTACTTATCTATAGATCCATCTGCTTTGTATTTCCTTTTAAGGATCCACTTACATCCTAAAGGTTTGCATCCCGGGAGGAGATCAACCAACTCCCAAGTATTATTTTGCAAGATGAAATCTATTTCATTGTTGATAGCTTCTTTCCAGAGAGGAGCTTCTGGACTAGACAAAGCTTCTTGAATAGTTCTAGGTTCGTCTTCTAACATATACATTAGAAAATCAGGAGCAAAAGACTTAGCCACTTTTGTCCTTTTACTTAGTCGTGGTTCCTCTTCATCACTTTGAGGTAAACCTGCAGTTTCATAAGTTCTTTTGTTCGAACTTTCTCCTTTCCTTTCTTTGTTAGGAAAGATATTCTCGAAGAACACATTATTTCTTGATTCTATGATTATCCCTTCATTTATATTAGGAATTGCTGACTTGTGCACTAAAAATTAAGACGCACTACTATTATTTGCATATCCAATGAAAATACAATCAATCGTTTTAGGACCGATTCTAACTTGGTTTGGTTTAGGTACTTCAACTTTTGCCAAACACCCCCACACTTTAAGGTATTTATATGATGGTTTCCGTCCTTTCCATAACTCATATGGAGTTTCATCTTTACCTTTGTGTGGGATCTTATTAAGAATATAGTTTGCAGAAAGAATGGCTTTTCCCCCAAGTTTTGGGGTAAGCCATAACTTATCAACATCACATTCATCATCTCCTTAAGAGTACGATTTTTGCGTTCTGCAACTCCATTTGATTGAGGTGAGTAGGGATCAATTGTTTGATGAATTATGCCTGCTTCCGAGCAAAATTCTTCAAATGGAGAAACATACTCTTCGCCTCTATCCCTTCGAATGATCTTAATTTTCAAATTAAGATGATTTTCGACTTCATTCTTATAAGTTTTTAAAGCTACTAAAGCTTCATCTTTGCTTTTCAAAAGATATACATAACAATATCTTGTGCAATCGTCAATAAACGTTATGAAGTATTTTTTGCCACCTCGAGTTTGCACAAGTTTTAAATCACACACATCTGTGTGAACTAACTCGATAGGTTTGGTACTTCTCGTCACCGAATGAAACGGTGCTTTAGCCAATTTTGCTTCAACACAAACTTCGCATTTGTCTTGTGAATCGGTTTTAAACTTTGGTATTAATTCCAAATTCACTAACTTTTTAATTGTGTTGAAATTTACGTGTCCTAATATATCATGCCATAAATTAGAACAATCTAACAAGTAAACAGAAATAACATTATTATTCTTCGCTTCTTCGCGGAAAACATTCATTACAGATGTTTTGAAGAGCCCTTTATCAAGGTACCCTTTACTAAGAAACTAACCATTCTTGGTCATTACAAACTTGTCGGACTCAAACACTAGTCTAAAACTGGTCTTCCTTAATAGGGGACCAAAAACTAAATTCTTGCGGATATCCGGTATATACAGGATGCAACACATCCACAAGCATCAGTTCTTTTCCAGAAGTCATCTTCAACATAACCTTTCCAAGCCCCACGATGTTGGAAGTCAAAGAGTTTCCCATGAACAGTTTTCTTCCATTTATCGGAGTGTAGGAGGAGAACATCTCCTTATCGGCACAAATGTAGCAAGTAGCTTCGGTATCTATCCACCATTCCCTTGGATTATCCACCATATTGGCTTCAAATACAATGACGGTGAGATCGAGCTCCGACATGTTTATCGGAACAGACTTGTCCTCGGTCACATTGGCTTGTTGTTGGTTGCCATTTTTATTGCCTTTCTTTGGGTGTCGGCAATCCTTGGCCATGTGATTCGGCTTGCCACAGTTGTAGCAATTCCCGTTGAACTTTTTTGGCCTTTCCTTTAGCATTTCCAGAGTGCTTCCGTTTCTTGCTAGTGCTTGATTCTCGCAAGATTAACGTTGGTCTCCATTCCAATTTTGTTGGACTTTACTTGGATTTTGGTCATCTTCCTCAATCCGAAGTCAAACTATAAAATCATCAAACCCCATTTCCTTGCGCGTCTTGAGAGGTAGTTCTTAAAGTCTTTCCATATTGGCGGCAATTTTTCGATAATTGCATCCACTAGAAATGACTCATTTAGAATCTTTCCTTCAGACACAAAGTCGCGAAGTATGGTCTAAATTTTCTGAACTTGCCTGATTACCATTTTGGTACCAACCATCTTGAAATCCAGAAATTTGCCAACAACAAATTTCTTTGTCTTCGCGTCTTCTATCTTGTACTTCTTTTTCTAAAGAGTCTCACAACTTTTGGATGTTTTGAATGAGCTGTAGACATTATAGAGAGTGTCTTCTAGCCCATTCAGAACATAGTTGTGACACAGAAAGTCGATGTTGTGCCATGCATCCACAACAACCCGCCTCTGATTGTCTATTTCTTCTTCACCAATGGTCGATGGGTTCTTCTCTAAGAACCGGATAGACCCAAAGTGATCGAGATAGAACAATATCTTCTTTGCCGGCGTATAAAATCAACACCGAAACTTCGCCGGTTTTTTGCCATGTCGGAGCAAGCGTGAATCGGGATGAAACTTATGTTTGCATTTTCAAGAAAATAGAATTTCATCTTGTGATTGTTGTTTGTGGTGTTTGGTTTTCTCAAAAAATAGGAAGAATAACGGGACAAATAAGTAAGTCGAGGCGAGAATTAGATTCTCTATCCACAAGACAAAATTTTCTCGTACAAAAAGGGCTAACGGTTCTAGCAATCATCTCTAAGATATAACGACTTTCAAGTTTAAGTTAGCGACTTGCAAAACTTAAACTTACGAGGAACAAAAAGGTGTTTCAAAACTTTCAATTACGCAGAAAAAAGATAGACATAAATAGTATCTTTGAAATGCTATGAATTTTGATGATTTTCGGATGTCCAAAATTGAGTTCTAGGGTCTGGACTATTGGATCGTGCCTTCGATCAACATGCACAACTGTCGATAATCCGGATCACATCTCTTCCGAAGGTACACAACTCTTAGTACGTACCCTACACACTGAACAATCGTGTCGGTCGGTGAACATGTGTGTCCGATCGGTTCCACCATGTACCATGTGTTGCCATCCGAATGACTCTTGCCAAGTCATCGCCACATGAGCCGCCCGCCATGTCACTCGAGCCAATGGACCGAACCCTGGTTTGATTTGTCAAAACTTTAAGGCTCCTCAAAGCTCCTCACGACGATGCGTACGTGTGTCTCTAAAGTGCCAGTGCGACTATGTGCGACATGTGCGGGCTTGGGCCCTGGGCCTAGCTCTCCGGCTTTGCTCGGATGGTGCTCCCCACCATCCCGGTCTTTATTTGAGCTAGCCAAAGGCTAGTCAAATTGACTTGGTCCACTAGGGTGTACCATAAGAGCTCCACTTGATTACTCATTATTAATGGTGAAGCTCTATATTGACTAGTCAAACATTTAATATGTTGCTTGTGTGGGATATGACTTTCCATATTCCCACCTTTTATATTCTTTATATAAAAGGCATTTAAGTGGATAACTTTATGCATTAATTTCTCATTCATCCAAATTAGTTTTGAGAAATTTAAAATGCTAATTTCATCTACCAGCGTGTAGATTACGATTACATCATTTATTTTTTGAAACTAATAAATGATCCCACTTAAATAATTGGTCAAAATCGGGTCAAAACCTATTTTACAAAACCAATTTTCAACAATAAGTTAGTTTAAATCTCATCGCGCCATTGACGGGTTTTTAATGGTTTGACATGGCCGATTAAACCAGGGAGTGTTGAAGTTTGATATAAGACATTATCTAATCAAATTGTATTACCCACCATTATCTAATAGTTTTCCAATATTTTTCTATTTGACATATAGAAGCCTCAGTGAAAGATGTCGTATATGAGAAGAGATTTGCTCGCAAAAACTCGAAACTTGTTAAAGGATTCACTAAAGTAGAGCTTGTATAACTTAAAGCCATGGAAAAGTACGATATTATCTTTGTTTTGTTTTTAGTTATTTGCTAGAATAGTGATGTTGCGAATGTGATTTATTTTTGGGTAAATCTCACTTTACCTCCTATACTCTCATTAAATATCATTTTACCCCTTGTAATTTCAATTGTTTTATTTTACCGCTTTATACTATCAATTTGTATCACTTTACTCTTTTATATAATTTATATATCATTTAATCCTCATATCCCTTTATTAAATAACCTAATTGTCCATACTATTTGTCACACCCACCCTATTACTACTACTAGAAGATATATAAACAATACAACTTGAGAATCTGAACTCTATTTATAAGAACGTGTAATTTTTTTTTCCTGTGACAATTTAATAACAGATGAAACACAAAATAACCCT
Source organism: Rehmannia glutinosa (assembly GCA_016081115.2). NCBI lineage: Eukaryota > Viridiplantae > Streptophyta > Magnoliopsida > Lamiales > Orobanchaceae > Rehmannia > Rehmannia glutinosa. The sequence continues at coordinate 710,828 of JABTTQ020002514.1, read as the reverse complement.
GTATGCAACAACAAAGATCAGACCACGTCTAAGAGCAAAAAGGCAGTCAACCGTGTCTGTACAGAAACACAATGACTACATATACAAGCCCATAACTCAAACTAGGATACTATTTATATATATTTACAATAGAGTTTCAAAAGTTATAAACAGTACGAGTTCCTACATATAATACATTAGAAGCAAAACCCGAAATGAACCTACAAACACGCCCGACAGGTCTTCATCCATGTCCATAATCCTCAAAACCTGAAGAAGCTCCAGCACCACACAGTACGTCAAAGACTCAGACATTCTCATGCTCACATGAAATGCATGAACTACATGAGCTAAAACTCAACAAGTAAAAATCATGCATGTCCAAATAATAACAATGTTTTTCCAACATGTAATGCTAAAATGTAAATCAATGAATCAAAATACTTTACTCAAATCATTTTTCTTCCATTTGGGCCCTTAAGCCAACTACTATGCATCGGAAAAGAGCTATGCATACAACAATAATCAAATGGTTAATAATATCATTATGATACTACGTGTGGTCCATCTTCATGCAGCTCAACCAAGGGTCCCCTACTTGCATCTCATGTGTCCGCCATGAAGTATCCCACTCCTTAGGGTCATAATATAGGTACCCACAAATGGTCCATTGTTCGCCTTTCTCTCAGCTTCACCGCAAGTGTACGGTGTAGTTTATAGAATAGAGTTAGCAAGGTCGAATCCACAGAGACTAATAAATTAGTGTACTAACTATTGAGATTATAATAGTCTTATTTTTATCTAGACGATCGAAATTTGATTTGTTGGTTTGTAAAACTAAGACAAGAATTTATCATAAAAGACAAAGTAAGAGTTGATTGAAAGATCAAGGAGATGAATGGATTCCAGGGTTATGGTTTTAGATAATATCCCTCTTGTTATCTGATTAATCAAAACCAAAGTTATTATTATTCTTCCCTATAAGACAATCACGAAATTATTTTATCCTCTCTCTCGAGATGTATATAAAAACGTTGATTGGATTGTCTATGCTAGCATCTCTACTCAACATAAGTAACCAACTCCCAAAAGCACAAAAGATTATTAATCCTCACAAATATTTACAGACTTCTCAATCATGCAAATATTCATGTCAAGTACTCAAGATCTAGTATTGAAACTCATCTCTCGAATTATGAATCAATACATTAAAAAAAGTTAAACCAATGGCCATTTGATAAAACAAGAAATAAAACAGAGTACTCGAATAGGGTTTGAAATAATAACTTCAATTGCAATTAAACATGGAACAAAAGTATCCATTAACCTAATCCCAAACCCCAGAATCACAAGGTGTTTATCCGGACATGGGAAATAAACAATTCATAGACAAATTATTCATGTTCATGTCTAACTAATCGAAAGTAAAAGATACAATGGAATGAGAAAACTCAGGGATGTCGATGATCTCTCGATCTATCTTCAATCCTCAAGCGTGTGGTTGTGACCTCGATCAATCTCTCCAATCCTCTGGTAGAAGGTCACTCTTTTCTCTGCTTTCTAGAGCAAATATCAGTGTCTCTTTGTTTGGGGCCACCTCGTTTCTATTTATACTCCCATTGGGTTAAAACCTATTTAAAATCGTCAAAACCTGACTTTCCCGCACAAACGCACGGCCGTGCGCTTACGCACGATCAGCCCATGCGTTAGGCCATAGGCATTGCTGAATTCATCGATTGGCCTTGCGGGTCGTGCGTCAAGCATGCCCAGGTTGTGTGTTCTCTGTATGACTTTGTTGAACCAGGAATGACGCACGGGCCTTGCGATAGCCGCATGCCTTGCCCGTGCGTCCCTGCTAAGGGCAAATTTGCTCAGTTCATGTCTGTTTCTTGCCCGGTTCGTCTGACTTCTTCTCGATTCAACTCCAAACATCACATATTCGCTCGATTCTTGGTGGTCCTTTACCGCAATGCTCCGATTTGTCACCAAAATGCTATAAACATCGTTTAATTCCTACAAAACGAGCAAAGCGTAATACATTTTTCACTTTATAAGAATATGGCCCATTTTACTCAGTTAACGCATGCATATCAACTTATTCTATCCACAACTAAGCCCAAATTACATGCAAAACTCATACTAATCAAACCCCCAAACTTAAACTATTGACAGTCCCGGTCAACGCTTTATAAACAAGAGAAAACACAAATAGGAGGAATGAAAAGCAATCAAGAACAACACATCAAAATTCATGCCATTTATCCATAGACGTCAAGTAATAAATCAACCAAGCCTCGAACATCTAACACAGAACACATGTCAATTAAAACCATGGCAAATGCTTCGAATCATGTCTCTCACAGATCAAGTGTATGCTCTCCTCTCAAGTATAATAAGGGACGTGTTTTCGCTCAAATCACATCAATGTTGAAGAATTACCATATGCTTGCAAATCGTCTCACATCTCCGCCACAAGAATGTATGCAATTCATAAATCAAAAAGGACTTTTCTTTTGGTTGTAATGAAAGCTCTTTGGTTAGGGTAGGAAATATGGAAAAAGTGACTCAAACTCAAGCGTATAGACTGGTAAGCACATCTTTCATTCAATCAATTATTCTCATTTAAACCCAACATGCTACCCCAATCACCTCTCGTTCTTATCAACTTTTTGTATTTCCTTTCCTTTTTTTTTCTTTTATAGACTCCACTTTCTTTCGCCTCACATCACAAATCCCAGCCGACAATTTCATTTAAAGCAAACTCATTTATAAAGTCAATTTTTTTTTCTTTTTCTCTTTTTTTTCCGACTCTTTCATGAGTATTCATCCTTTCTTTTCCTCCTTTTATTTCTTTTTTTATTCCCATCAACCAACACTTGCACAATTATCTCAATTCTCGATATCATCCCATTCAACCTTATTCAATCCCCTTACTCAATGCTATACGCTCAAGTCTTGGGTAACAGATATATCAAGTTAAGGCTTGAAATATGGCTATCAACAATTAGGCAACAGGCTCAAATTGGCTAACTAGGGAAATTCAATGTCATTAGGTAGGCAAAAGGCTTGAAAGGCTTAACAAAAAAAATGGCCTTAAATCATTTTCATAAATCGCATACATGTGGCTTTGACAGAGATACCAGAGCAAGTTCTAGATTTCAAATCATCATGAATGACACACTCAATCAACAAACAAGACTGCATAATATGAAAGCAGTAAAGGCTCAAAGCTCACAGGCTTACAATTGCGTAATTCAAAGCATAACATCCATGTTCTCAATATCCACATGCTCCATATCATCTATTCTTATCATGATCAATTCGCACTCAACACCCAATTCAAAACAACACAAACTATTTCAGAAAAACTCTCCTAAGATTACAACAAACACCACAAAAACGGTCAACTCACTCCCTAAAGACCTAATAAAGCAATAAACATGCTAAAACTGTAAACATGCGTCTAATGCAATGCAACCTACGTGCTCTAAATGCAACTATATGAATGCAATTTATTTTTATCCACACCCTTCAAATCAAAATAACTATCTCTCCCCCAAACTTGAATGAAATTATATCGCACATAAGAGAAGATAGAATTTCAAAGAAAAGTGTGGAATGGACCTGACTCACTGCGGGGGTGGCGGCGGATAGTGGTCCTGGGAGATGTGCCACTGATGCATCTGAAGCATCATCTCAAGCATCTCCGTGTTCCACTGCTGTTGTTCCATCCTGAAAGCATGAAACTCATCGTGGTGCAGCTGCATGCGCCCCTCGAGGGCTGATAATCTAGCATCATAACCAAATCCTCCACGCTCCACACCCTGGTGAGAGCTCTCGTGTATGTCGGCCGCTTCTTGGTGGAACCCTTGCTCAAACCCCTTTCTTGTCTCTCGTACTCCATTGCCTCGGCCACCAAATCATCCTCATTAGGCGGATGGTGACCGCCTTCGCCTTTTCCTCGCAATCATGGCCTCCATAACTCGGTATGCGCCTCGAGTTCATCAAGAAGTTGGCTTGATCATTCATATTGGCCACACGATCATGAGTGGCGTGTTAGGAAGTGGGAAGGCGTGTCCGACCCTTTGTTGGAAGAGGTACATTCCCTCCTCTTCCGTAATAATTTTCATTTGGCGCAAAGCCGCCATGTTGATCCTCCTGCTACCCTCAATCGGCTCCAAGCCCTTAATATCAACATTAAAGTGCCGAGCAATGGGAGTGATCATCCCTCCAATCATAATCGTGCCACTTGGTTGCTTGGCCAAATGTTCAACCTGTTCCGCGAAATAGGCCGTCGTGTTATAGAGGGTGCGGGTTAGCATACACCACAATAGATAGAGTTCCCGAACTTGCATGCCCCCATTATTATGTCGGTCAAAGACGGAGTGAGCGTGACCCGAAATATTAGTAGGCACCCCAAAAATGGCATTAGTAGGCACCCCAAAATGATTTAGCAGCGGGTGCCTCGTAGAGCATGGGGCCTGTCTCCGGCGTCTGTACTAATAATCGCCAGAAGTCATATTGGCTATAGAGCTCATCGGGTCTGAATGGGGCATTAGTAGGCACCCCAAAAATGGCATTGAGTTGGGCAATAGATAAGTGCCTCCGCTCGTTGCCCAACTAAAAATGCACCTCATAGGGTTCGGAATTTGCTCCCTGTTTATATACATCAACTGTGCTGAGGAATTCAAGTGTGATTTTCTTATACGTCAGCCACCTTCCTATCATAAAATCAGTCCACCCAACTCTTTCAAACAACCGCCAAACATCATCGTGTATCCCAAGGGTTTGGGTACACTAGTCATTGGGGTAACGCATAGGTGCCATTGGTCGGGTGACCAGCTTATTCCACCGCTCCACTTCACTAGAATCAGTAAGTACAATCCCGTAGCCGCGGGGCTATCCGGGTGCACTTCTTGCGGTGCAGCTGGGGGGCGTCTCCCCCTACCCTGAAGGTTTTTTCTTTCGGCCATAAGTTCGAATTTGTACCTAGCAAAGCATATGTGAGATTCCGAACACGCCAAGTACAAACAAGAATAAGATGAATTCAAACCAAACGATTCATATAAGGCATAATGTCTCTTCCCCACAATTTTAATCAACAATTAAGCTCCAAAGTCTAAATAGCAATACAATTGCAGAGAATCATAGCCACCAACACCCTAAACATTCAAGCTCATGCAAGATTCGTCATCAAATCAACCAAATATACCTCAATTCAATAAGCCCACAAGGTGTTCGATAATATGCCTCATAGAAAAATTCGAGTAAAACATGACAAATTCATCAAAACATGCACTACATATAATCCCTAATCCATAGTCTACAAGAAATTCGAATGAAAACACGAAGTTCTTACCGGAATTCTCGAAAATTTTCAAAGGGAGAACTTTGAACCCTAGGTGTTATTCTCAACCACTTCTTCCTCCAAATCTCCAATTGATGCAAGATAGTAGTGTAATATGATTGGAGTGATGGAGTATGCAAGAAATTTGAGTGAGAAAATTGAAGTTTGAGCAATGTGGGCAAAAAGAGGCGATTTTCGTCTACTAAGGGGCGAGAGAGTTTGTGTTTTTGTGAAAAAAATAGAGCCTGCCCGACTGGTTTTATCGCTCAGCAGAAAGACGCACAGGCCATGCGCCTCGCGCACGGGCTGCCCGTGCGTCATGCCGTAGCAACTCTTCAAACCTTTCAGGCACGCACGGGTCGTGCGCAAGGCGTACGCCCTGCCCGTGCATGGTGCCATAGCAAAATCATGATTTTTCCATCTTTTTTGATAAAATAAACTTGGAAATCCTAACTTAGAATAAAGGAAAAAACAAAAAGAAAGAAAAAGAAAAAATAATACAACAAACCATTGGGTTGCCTCCCAACAAGCGCTAAATTTAACGTCTATAGCTTGACGCCTGTATTTCTCGATCACAGGTTCAGCAAGGTGACGTATGCTACCTCCTCCTTCTGATCTTTATGAAAATAGTGCTTAATCCTCTGGCCATTCACCATAAATGTCTCCCCACCCTGAGTCAACAATTCTACTATTCCTGGGGGATTTAACACTTTCTTGATTACAAACGGTCCAGACCACCGAGACTTGAGCTTTCCGGGAAAAAGTTTAAGACGTGAGTTGTACAAGAGCACTTGTTCACCCGGTAAAAACTCTCTTTTCTTAATCATCTGATCGTGCCATCTCTTTGTACGCTCCTTGTAGATTCGGGAATTCTCGTAGGTTTCATCTCGGAACTCTTCCATCTGATTCAAATGTAGTAGTCTCTCTTCACTCGCTGTTTTGAAGTCAAAATTTAACTTCTTTACCGCCCAGAGTGCCTTATGCTCTAATTCCACAGGGTAAGTGACACGATTTCTCGAATACCAACTGATATGGAGATGTGCCCAAAGGCGTCTTGAATGCACCGCTATGCCCATAACGCATCATCTAACTTCATAGCCCAATCCTTGCGATTTATGCTCACTGTCTTTTCTAGGATTTGTTTGATCTCGCGATTGGCTACTTTTGCTTGCCCATTTGCTTGCGGATGGTATGCTAATGCCACTTTGTGCCTAACCCCATACTTTGCAAGTAGATTGCTCATCAATTTATTCACAAAGTGTGACCCCCCATCGCTAATCAAACTTCTCGGGGTTCCAAACCGAGTGAATATATTTTTCTTTAAAAACCGCATTACTACCTGTGCATCATTCGTCTGTGACAGAATCACCTCAACCCATCGAGATACATACTCCACTGCAAGTAGAATATATTGATAGCCCGAAGAAGATGGAAAGGGACCCATGAAGGCAATCCCCCACACATCAAAAAGCTCAACTTCCATCACATTGGTCATAGGCATCTCATGTCGTCTAGAGATGTTCCCCATCCGCTGGCACCTATCACATTGATGCACATACAAATAACAATCATTATATAAAGTAGGCCAGTATAAACCCACTCTGTAATACCTTTGCCTAGTGCGTGTCGGACCGAAGTGTCCCCCAGAAGGTGAAGAATGACACTGTTGTAGAACTCCCTCCCACTCTTCTTGAGGAACAAATCTTTGGATGATCATGTATGCACACCTCTTAAAGAGCAAGGGGTCGTCCCACATATAGAACTTGACATCATGGAGAAACTTATTCTTTTGATAAGAGGATAAATCCGGAGGCATGACTCCCGCAACCAAATAATTCACAAAATCTGCGTACCATGGGAATTTAGCCTGTAATACCAAAAGCTGCTCATCGGGGAACTCCTCCTTAATTAAATCTGTACCCTCTTTCTCATCATTTTTGTACTCCAGTCTGGACAAGTGGTTTGCTACCACATTCTCACAACCCTTTCTATCTCTGATCTCCACATCAAATTCTTGCAATAATAGATTCCACCGAATCAGTCTCAGTTTGGCATCCTTCTTGTCGAACAGATATTTGATCGCTGCATGGTCTGTGTGGACTATCGTCTTTGTTCCAATCAAGTAAGATCGGAACTTATCGAATGCAAAAACAATTGCCAGCATTTCCTTCTCAGTGGTAGTGTAATTCTGCTGAGCACTGTCTAATGTTCTACTCGCATAATAGATGGCTCTAAACAATTTATCCCTTTTATGACCCAGAACGGCCCCTACTGCGAAATAACTAGCGTCGCACATCAGCCCAAAGGGCTGACTCCAATCCGGAACTACAAGAATTGGTGTTGTCACCAACGCCTTCTTCAAAATCTCGAATGCCTGCAGACAATCATCGGAAAAATTGAAAGCAATATCTTTTTCCAATAATTGACTCAAAGGTTTGGTGATTTTAGAAAAGTCACGAATGAACCTTCTGTAGAATCTGGCATGCCCCAAGAAGCTTCTGATTGTTTTTTCATTTGTTGGAGGCGGGAGTTTCTCAATTGCTACAATCTTCGCTCTGTCCACTTCTAAACCTGCAGAAGAAACTCGGTGGCCTAGTATAATGCCATCACGTACCATAAAATGGCACTTCTCCCAGTTCAAGACAAGATTAGTTTCCTCACATCTCTGTAAAACTAGAGAAAGATTGTGAAGACAATGATCAAAAGAATCTCCAAAGACAGAAAAATCATCCATGAAAACCTCCATTATTTTCTCAATAAGATCATGAAATATAGCCATCATACATTGCTAAAAAGTCGCAGGTGCATTACATAGTCTGAATGGCATTCTGTGGAATGCAAACGTACCATAGGGACATGTAAATATCATTTTCTCTTGGTCTTCCGGTGCATCATGATCTGGTTGTACCTGGAATAACCATCGAGAAAGCAGTAATAATCAAATCTCGCCAAACAATCTAACATCATATCGATAAAGGGGAGGGGAAAATGATCTTTACGAGTGGCATCATTCAATTTTCTATAATCAATGCATATACGCCACCCAGTAACTATCCTAGTTGCAATCAATTCATCGTTTTCATTTCTTACCACTGTCATCCCCCCTTTATTTGGTACCACTTGTACCGGACTCACCCAAGAACTATCAGAAATGGCATACACAATTCCAGCATCTAACCATTTAAAACTTCTTTCCTAATAACCTCTTGCATTATAGGGTTTAATCGCCTTTGGTTCTGCACTAAAAGTTTATAAACATCTTCCATTCGAATTTTATGCATGACAATCGATGGACTTATGCCTTTTAAATCAGATATCGACCAACCTATTGCAAACTTATGTTTCCTCAACACCCTAAGCAATTTATCAAGCTGAGCTGAAGTTAAAAGTGATGATACGATTACCAGATTCGTGTTGTTTGCCCCAAGGAATGTGTATCTAAGATGCTCGGGTAATGGCTTGAGTTCTGGGATCGAAATGTGCATTTCAGACTCATGCACGGGCTGCCCATGCTCAGACACATGGGTCGTGCATCCTTCACTCTGTACCTTGATACGACCTGGTCGTGCTCAGACGCACGGGTCATGCATCCCTGGCCCTGTTCAATAATTGCTACGGCATCACGCATGACCTGGTCGTGCTCAAACGCACGGATCGTGCGTTCTTGCAGACTTGACTCCTGAATGTTTTTCTTTGTGTTTTTGCCTCTCGCGCTTTTTGGTAGTTCCTGCATATTATCTAAAGCACAAACATAGTCATACAAGTCTTGATTATCGAAATCAAGCATTACACTTGACGTCGAACACGAATGTGTTAAACCAAACTCTAAATCATCCTGAGACAATGTATGATCTACATAATCATCAATGCAAGACTCAACTACGTCTATGAAATTACAATTCTCAATACTATTATGAAATTGCATTGCCTTATAGATAGAAAATAACACATGCTCATCATTAACCTGTAATGTGAGTTCTCCCTTTTGCACATCTATCAAGGCCTTCCCGGTAGCTAGGAATGGACGCCCAAGTATCAAAGGGATGTCACGGTCTTCCTCCATATCTAGCACTAAGAAATCCACAGGTAATATGAATTTGTCGACTTTCACGAGCACATCCTCGATGTTTCCCTTAGGATAAGTGAGTGATCGATCAACAAGTTGTAAAGTGACCGTAGACGGCTTCACCTCTCCTAATCCAAGTTTCCTGAAAATGGACAAGGGCATCAAGTTAATACTTGCTCCTAAATCACAAAGTGCTTTACTAAAGAAAACACCACCAATTGCACAAAGGATAGTGAAACTCCCCGGATCTTTAAGTTTCTGAGGTAGTTTTCTTTGAATTATTGCACTGCATTCCTCCGTCAGATTGACTGTCTTGAAACAAGTCATCTTTCTCTTCTTCGACATAACATCCTTTAAAAATTTAGCATAATTGGGCATCTGCTCCAATGCGTCTGCAAAAGGTATGTTAATATGTAGTTTCTTAAATATATCAAGGAATTTTGCAAATTGCGCATCTAACTTTTTCTTTTGAAATCGTTGGGGAAAAGGAAGGGGGGTAGTAAGTTTAGAAAAATCAGAGTTAAAAGAAGATTTAAGTTTCTCAGCCCTTTTTTGGTCATCAATATGACCCTCAATTCCTTCCTCGGCCTCAACATTGCCATTTGCTTCCGTTTCTGCATCTCCCAGATTTTTAAACCTCTGTTCAGCACCACGCACAACCTGCCCGTGCGTGGGCACATGGGTCGTGCATGTCTGCGTATTTTCAGTGCTTTCCGGTATTTTCGGCCCCTCATGTTCCATTCCACTCCTCAGACGAATGGCTTTACACTGCTCCTTTGGATTTACCTCAGTGTTACTCGGAAACTGGCCTTCTAATGTTGCCCACCTACAATCGTAGCTAATTGGCCAATCTGGGTTTCAAGATTTTTCATTTGGGAACCCATGGTGTTAGCCAATTGAGTGACATGATTCTCAATTTTATCCAGCTTAGCCTCATCCTTACTAAATCGGTTCCTCGTCTTATTCATAAATGAGCTCGTCTGAGTCATAAATAAGGTGAGGATATCCTCCATAGATGGCTTAGTCTCTGAATTAATGACACCATTTATCACACTAAATCCCGGTGGTGGTTGCATCATATTCTTTGTATTTGCATATGAGAAATTTTCATGATTTCTCACTCCCGGATGATAATGGGTAAGAGTTTGATTGTTCCGATAATTGTTGAAATTCCGGTTATTGACATAATTAGCTTCCTCCATGGGATTTTGAGGAACTCCCCCATTCTTCGCACCCGCGTTTCCTTCAGTCCCCTTTGTCAATACACTCAACTAATTTGTCAACGCAGTCATCTGAGCTGTTAATGCCTTAATTGGGTCCGAATCAGAGACTTCGGCTATCCTTTTCACATTTGTCCTCTCGGAGGGCCACAATAGCTATTCATTGCCAGTAAAGCGCCTCCTGATGCGGCAACCACAAACAACCTAGTCTGACCCATCAACCCGTTATAAAAGAAGCAAAGTTGTTGATCCTCTGGAAACCCGTGTTGCGGACACCTCCTCAATAAATCCCAGAATCTCTCCCAGGCCTCATACAGTGGTTTGGAGTCAAACTGTCTGAACTGCGTGATCTCGCTCTTAAGCTGCAGTGTCTTACTTGGTGGAAAGTATTTAAACAGGAACTTCGACTCAACTCGTCCCATGTATTCACACTCCCCTGAGTTAAAGTGCCTAGCCAGTTACCCCATTCATCTTGATCGTGTTGCAGATTTGCATGAAGTTCGCAAGATGAGAATTGGGATCCTCGGATGGAAAACCCCCAAACTGGTTCTGCTGAACCATCGAAATGAGTGCTGGCTTCAACTTAAAGTTGTTCGCATTAATCGGGACATTAGCAATTCCACCATAGTTATGATTTGTCTAAGGGCGAAAGTAATCGCAAATCGCTTATTACTTTGGATCACGACTTCTAGTATCGGTAACTCATTTATGATCCTGTTGATCCTGTTGTTATCTTCGTTGTTGGCTCCATTATTACCCCCGTTGTTTCCTTCCACATCCCCCATAGTATGATCTTATTGTTTTTCTGCCCGTCTAGTAGATGCACTAAGTCGCCTTGCAAAAGCCTCAACCTCCGGTATGAACGGTGCTATTTCTCTTTCCTTCGAGCAAATGTTCATGCACTACCTGAACCAACTAAAAGAAAAAAGTCAAACACAGTAGGAGTAGAATTAAACAAATAATAAAAAGAAAAAATATCAAAATTAAAAATAATTCTATTTATCGCAATATTAGTTCAAAAAAAATTAATTAGTCCCCAGCAACGACACCAAAACTTGTTCGCCTTTATTTTAGCTTCACCGCAAGTGTACGGTGTAGTTTATAGAATAGGGTTAGCAAGGTCGAATCCACATACACTAATAAATTAGTGTACTTAGTATTGAGATTGTAATAGTCTTATTTTTATCTAGACGATCGAAATTTGATTTGTTGGTCTGTAAAACTAAGACAAGAATTTGTCATAAAAAGATAAAGTAAGAGTTGAGTGAAATATCAAGGAGATGAATGGATTCCAGGGTTATGGTTTCAGTTAATATCCCTCTTGTTATCTGATTAATCAAAACCAAAGTTATCTGAAACTCGAAGGAAATCGATCCAACACAAGTTGTGAAGGAAAGACAACTTCAAATCTGTTGGAGAGGAAACTTTTGAAGAAATCAAAGGGGTCTACTTTGTTAGTCCAAGTGGCTACGATAATCTAGAGGGGGGGTAAATAGATTATCCCGATTTTCCAGATTTTGCTCTCTTTTTCGAATGTAAAAATACAAGAAGAATAAAGATGCGGAAATATGAAGATGATAGCAAAAATGTAAATGCGGGAAAAATAAACAACACACATTGATTTAAGAGCTTCACCCCACCTAGGGACTACGTGCTCTACCACCCCAGTATATCCGGGATGGGTTTCGAAAAAGAAAAAAAAACCACAATCTTCCTTGAAGATTACCACAATCTTCCTTGAATATTACCACAATCTTCCTTCACCTATGAAGAGTATCACACTCTTCAACACCTAAATCACCCAAGTGCATTCTTACCACAAGAATACTAACAAGAATGTCTTGTTTTGGATGATTGAATTACAATCAAGATTACATTTTGAAAAATATTACAATTCAAAAGTGCAAGTGTAATCAAGAATGAAAGCCTAGACATCAAGATATGAAAGTGAAAGACTTAGGCTATTACAACAAGATTACACTTTTTTTTTTCAAAAAAAAAGTTTTTTTTTAAAAAAAAAAAAAAAAAAAAAAAAAAAACAATATTATGAAAATGAAGAACAAGAGCTTTGTGTATAATTTGCTTGTATTGTTGTAAGTGTTGTGTTTTGATCCTCCAAATCCTTCCTCTATTTATAGAAGAGCTTCAAAATTTGAATTCCAACATAGGATCCTCCATCTCCACTTTTGTCTACAAAAGAAAGAATTACAAGATGCACAAATAATATATAAAAATGATAAAGTGATTAAAGTAAATCTTGTGGTCTCCTAAGGGTTCAAAATCATCTGATTTTTGAACTGGTCGACCAATAGAAAAGATTTGAAATTAAAGACGTTGAATTTGAACCCACACAGTCGATTGGGGGTCAACGATCGGCCGCCGACCACTTGGAGGTTCGAAAGGAAGGGTGGCGGGGAGGCTCGAACCTTGGGGTCAACCCATGTGGTCGACCATTCCCTGGACAATTTTCGAAAGATGACAATGTTGCAAAACACTCAGACACTGGTCGACCGCACCGGTTGACCCCTTGGTCGACCGGTCCAGCTAATCCAGGGGTTGTTCAATCCGTCAAAAATTCGACTATATTTTTCGGTGTTTTTACCTTGATGGTATTCGGTAATTGTTAAAAACACTTTGAAACCAGAAAATCGATTTTTATATCGCCCAGAAATATTTATTTGAATAATCGAAAATAGTTTAAGGTGAAATCATCAAAATCAAAAATATTTGCATTCTAACAAACTCCCCATTTTTTGATGATTTCAACCTAAAGCAATTTTGATAGAGATTTTATAAACAGTTTCGAAACAAAGACTCCCCCTATCAATTATACTCCCCCCCATCAATAATGACCCAAGTAAAAACATTTTTATAGAGACAACAAGATTTGAAAACTTAACCAATTTTTCATTTTTGCCAAATAGAATCATACAAGTCATAAGGCAAAATTTAACAAAACCACTTATGTTATCATGCAAAAAATTCAAGAAGTACTTTTACCATCAAGTACTTTACACATTCAATCTAAGAAAATAAACATTTAGCCATATCAAAGCCATATCAATCATCTTTGTTAAGCACATTGCTTGTGTGCTTTTTCTTTGCTCATCTTTGCATTTGTGTGCTTTTTCTTTGCTTATCTTTGCACTTGTGTGCTTTTTCATTGCTTAGCACATTGATTATTTTTCTCCCCCTTTGAAATCATCGAAAAGAATGTAAGCATGATAAGAAAAATGTATCAAAGTACGCATCGTAATCGAATTATCGAGCTATTTTCCATGAAACTTAAAAAATCAAAGGATAGGAAAATCATGAAGACGATTTTAAGAGCATAAATGAATGACAAAACATGACCTCTATAAGTTTATAAGACATTTGATATCGAGAGAATCATGCAAGAAATAAATTTGTCATTGAAACATTTGATCGAGCATTTGACGGGCATTAGATAAAAACAAGGATGAAATATAACCTTTGTAAAATAATCAAGCCTAAAATTTTCATCACCAAATGCACATATACTACAAACATTCAAAAATAATCAACATGCTCAACACAAATTTTCATGAATGGCATCAAAATATCAACATATAAGGAACCTCTCAAGGGTTCAATCAAATGGAGGTTAAAAGACTTTAAACTTACCAATCGAGTGGAGATGTCGGGTATGAATGATGATACACAAACAATATACACTCACAAATATAGATTTTACAAGAAAGAAATCATTTTGAGTGAAATGTGTGTGAAATTTGCAAAGGGGTTCGATTTTGGAGGAAAATATCAAAAGTACTGAAATAAGGACAGAACCAATTTTATCTCTCTCTCGTCCTCGTCGATCCGACTGTGTGTGTCTGTCTAGTCGAACCAACCGAACCCGATCCGTTTTTTGTCGATTTTAAAACCAAAAATCCGATTTTTCACCCCTAAGTTTTAAAAACGCACAAAAATACAAATATAGATCTTACTCGATATGCATTATGCCTAAACAAGCTTGTATTGAAGCAAAAGTCTCGGAGGATAGCGGTTTTGTAAAAATATCCGCTAATTGATCTTGAGATGGAACAAAACACATCTCAATCTTTTGTTTTGAGACACAATCCCTTAAGAAAAGATGGCGAACCTCAATATGTTTAGTACGGTTATGATGAACTCGGGTTTTGAGCAATATTTATAGTGGACGTGTTATCACAAAATATTGGAACATTTTCAAAAACACATTTGTAATTCGCTAATGTTTGTTTCATCCAAAGTAATTGAGTACAACAAAAAGCCGCGAAAATATATTCGCCGGCCATTGATAATGAAACACAATTTTGCTTTTTCAAAACCATGATACAAGGCAATCTCCTAAAAATTGACATGATACATATGTGCTTTTGCGATCATCAATATTACCCGCATAATCCGAATCACTATATCCTTTTAAAGAAAAATTTTCATTCTTTGGATAAAACAAACCATATTGAATGGTGCCTTTCAAATATCGAAAAATTCTTTTAACGGCACTCATATGAGATTCTTTGAGATTGCTTTGAAAATGAGCACATAGGCATACGACATGAAGAATATCGGGTCTACTTGCGGTTAAATAAAGTAAACTACCAATCATACCTCGATATATGGTTTGGTCAACCGACTTGCCTTTTTCATCCTTATCAATTTTGATGTTGGTTGTCATTGGTGTAGTAACGGTTCTTCCATCTTTGATGCCAAACTTTTTTAGTAGTTCCTTTGTGTACTTGGATTGTGATATGTAGATGCCTCCTTGACTTTGCTTAATTTGGAGTCCAAGAAAGACGTTGAGCTCCCCCATCATGCTCATTTCAAACTCACCTTGCATTAACTTAGAAAATTTCTTGCACAAAGAATCATTAGTAACACCAAATATAATATCATCAACATAAATTTGAACTAGTAAACAATCTTGCCCTTTTTCAAAAACAAATAAAGTAGTATCAACTTTATCTCTTGTAAATCCATTTTGCAAAAGAAATGAACTAAGTCTATCATACCAAGCTCGGGGTGCTTGTTTTAAACTATATAAGGCCTTTTAAAGTTTGTAAACATCATTTGGCCTTGAAAAATTTTCAAACCCCAGAGGTTGTTTTACATAGGCTTCTTCTTGAATAAAACCATTTAGAAAATCGGATTTTACATCCATTTGGTAAAGCTTGAAATTTTTAAAACAAGAATAGGCAAGTAAAATGCAAATAGCTTCTAAACGTGCAACAGGTGCAAAAGTTTCATCATAATCGATACCTTCTTCTTGACAATAACCTTGAGCTACTAACCTTGCTTTGTTTCGAACAATATTACCTTGGTCATCGAGTTTGTTGCGAAATACCCATTTTGTACCAATAATTGTTTGTGATGGAGGACAAGGTACCAATTCCCAAACATCATTCCTTTCAAATTGATTCAACTCCTCTTGCATTTCTAAAAACCAATCCTCATCTTCAATAGCTTCCTTAGCATTTTTCGGCTCTTTTTGAGAAATAAGAGCTTTCTCGGCAATTTTTTTTCTAGTCATCACTTTATCAAGGGGATCACCAATAATGAGATCTTTTGGATGATCTACCTTAAATTTCAATGCCACGGGAAGATCCGAAATATTACCTTTGTCTTCTTGAGGAACATTTGAGGTTGAAGGTTGATCATTTGAAGTAGAAGATTGATCATTTTGAGCATCATCTTGAACAATAGGTTCAATAACATCCTCTTCATCACTATCATCATTAGGTATCCTTTCAACACCCGAAGCTTCATTGAATTTGACATGGATAGATTCTTCAACAACCATACTAGTCTTATTGTAAACCCGGATAGAGTACCCCATAAATATTCCTTCATCGGCCTTAGGATCAAGTTTGTCCAATTGATCCTTAGTATTTAAAATAAAACACTTACACCCAAATATTTTTAAATAACTAATATTTGGAGTTATTCCTTTTCAAAGCTCATACGGTGTTTTATTTAATTTAGGACGAAGATAAACACGATTAATAACATAGCATGCGGTACTTACGGCTTCGGCCCAAAAATATTTTGGAAGCGAAAATTCATTGAGCATAGACCGACTCATTTTTTGAAGTGTCCGATTCTTCCTCTCGGCTACTCCATTTTGTTGAGGTATTCGTGGAGCCGGAAAATTATGAGCATATCCTTTGGTTTCACAAAAGATTCTAAATTCTCCATCAAATTCACCACCTCTATCACTTCGAATAGTCTTGATAGAATCTTCCTTTTCATTTTCAATAAGTCTACACAACTTAACAAACTCATTAACGGCATCTCTTTTATTAGTAAGAAAAATAGCCCAAGTATATCTAGAAAAATCATCGACTATAACAAAGGTGTAATGTTTTCCACTTAAACTAGCCGTACCAATATCCCCATACAAATCAAGGTGAAGTAATTGTAGGGGTTTGGTTGTGGAAATTTCATTTTTGGGCTTAAAACTACTTTTAACTAAGTTGTTCTTTTGACAAGTGTCACATAAGCCAATATTTTCAAAATTCAATTTGGGTAGTCCTTTTACATGTTGGTTTTTGTAAATAGTTTGTAAATTTTTGTATCCAACATGTCCAAGTCGCCTATGCCATAGACTAGTTAAATCATTATTGGCGACAAGACAAGAAATATTTTGACTAACCAAATCACTTGTGCAAATTTTGTAAAGATTGCCTTTTCTATTTGCTTTACAAATAATTTCATCATTTTTAATAATAAGGCATTTTTATTTATTGAAAATAATATTATAATTTGAATCACAAAGTTGGCTTATACTTATCAAATTGAACTTAAGCCCTTCAACGTAAAGAACATTACTAAGAGAGAAAGAAGAGTTACCAATATCTCCATTTCCAAGAATTCTTCCTTTGCCATTCCCGAACATGATCATACCCTCTTCTTGGAGCTTGATGTTGGTAAAAAGTTCTCTCCTTCAGGTCATATGGTGCGAACACCCGATGTCCACGAGCCATTTTGAATCCTCCATTGTTGTTATAGCCCCTATTACCTAAAAATGAATTATTTTTAGGTACTCTATAATTTTGGGGTCCATGGGGGTTAGCCTTGAGACCTTTGGATCTCCAATAATAGCTAAAATTATTTTTCAATTTATAATAGCTAGCATAGTGTCCAATTTTACCACAATAAAAGCAAATAAGATTATTGGAACTACTAGCACATATGAAAGTCGGACCTTGGTGATTTTTCTTGAAAGCATTTTGAAAAGGTTTGTAACCAAGTCCTAATTTTGAATGATCACCTCTTTGTGCATCTAAAATTTTTGTAACTTTATCCGTGCTTAAATTAAATCGATGCACATCTATTTTCAAATGTTCAATATCCTTTGTGAGCGATTGTTTTTCGGTTTCAAGAGTACGGACTTTTGTAAGAGTAATAACATGAGCTTTATCAAAAGATCCATAAGACGTAAACAATTTATCTTTTTCAATTTTAAGCTCTTTAAGCTCCTTTTTCAAAGTCTTGTATTTAACAATCAAATTTTGAAATTCATCAAAATCACATTGCAATTCATCAACTAAGGAAGAAGTTGAAGAGTTAGAGCGTACCTCGTTATTTTCATCGTCTATGGCCATAAGACCATATTCGGTTTCTCCTTCCTCGTCGGATGTGGCGAGTAGTTCATCCCAAGTTTTGACATCCACATTTAGAGCCTTCTTTTTTGGAAAAGACTTTTTCTTCTTTTGTTCCTCCTCCGCTAGTTTCGGGCAATCGACTATGTAGTGCTCAGATTTTCCGTATTTAGAACAAGAGTTGTCCCTCGGCTTTCTTGCCTTATTTTTATTCACAAATTTTGCAAATTTTCGGACAAGGACGGCGATCTCCTCATCATCTTCGTTACTAGCACAATATCAATTATTAGAAGAAGATGCTAAGCCTTTAGGAATATTTTGCATACCCGTTTGAGTGGTGGATGGTTTGAGATTTTTTCTCTCCTTGACATAGACTTCATAAATGAGGAGGTTCCCAATAAGCTCATCGAACTTGAGTGTTTCGAGATTTTGTGCTTCTGTGATAGCCGTCACCTTTTTGGACCATGAGCCAGGAAGAGCGTTCAATACCTTAGTCACCTTGTCTTCTTCGGAGATGACCTTCCCGAGAGCCACAAGAGGATTGACAATGTTGTCAAGCCTTTCCACCATTTTTGATATGCTTTCACCATCATGCATATTGAAATTTTCAAAGTCTTTTACAAGCATTGTTTTTCTTGTTTGCTTTAATTTCTTTGTGCCCTCATAGATAGTTTCTAATTTTTCCCATACTTCATGTGTGGACCTTATCCCTCTAATGCGATTGTACTCGGTGGCGGTGAGTGAACAATGTAAAATATTTAATGCCTTACCGTTTAGAGAGAATGACTTCTTGTCGTTGTCATCAAATTCCTTGAGTGTCTTTAGGGTCGTGGTACCATGTTCCAATTTCTTGGTTGGTTGGTCTACCCCTTCAATAACCGCATTCCAAATATCGAACCCACACCATTGTAGAAAGCACTCCATTCGGTCTTTCCAAAATACGTAGTTGTTGGCGTCGAATAGTGGTGGCTTGTTAGTGGATGTGTCGGTAGTGAGATAGCCTTCGTTTGTAGCCATGAATCTTTCCTCTTTACTCGCGATGTGGAACAAGCTAGCCAAAGAGTTTGGCTCGATACCACTTGTTAGTCCAAATGTGGCTACGATAATCTAGAGGGGGTGAATAGATTATCCCGATTTTCCAAATTTTGCTCTTTTTTTCAATGTAAAAATACAAGAAGAATAAAAAGATGCGGAAATATGAAGATGATAGAAAAATGTAAATGCGGGAAAAATAAATAACACACGTTGATTTAAAGAGCTTCACCCCACCTAGGGACTACGTGCTCTACCACCCCAAAGATATCCGGATGGATTTCAAAAAAAGAAAAAAAAATTTATTAATAATTACCAAAATTATTACACCTTCACCTTTGAAGAGTACCACACTCTTCTTACAACACCTCTTTGAAGATTACCACAATCTTCCTTCACCTATGAAGAGTATCACACTATTCAACACCTAGATCACCCTAGTGTATTCTTACCACAAGAATACTAACAATGATGTCTTGATTTGGATGATTGAATTACAATCAAGATTACACTTTGAAAAATATTATAACTCAAAAGTGCAAGTGTAATCAAGAATAGAGGCCTAGACCTCAAGATGTGAAAGTGAAAAATTAGGCTATTACAACAATATTATGAAAATGAAGAACAAGAGGTTTGTGTATAATTTGCTTGTATTGTTGTAAGTGTTGTGTTTTGATCCTCCAAATCCTTCCTCTATTTATAGGAGAGCTTCAAAATTTGAATTCCAACATAGGCTCCTCCATCTCCACTTTTGACTACAAAAGAAGGATCACAAGATGCACAAATAATATATAAAAATGATAAAGTGATTAAAGTAAATCTTGTTGTCTCCTAAGGGTTCAAAATCATCTGATTTTGAACTCGACCAATAGAAAGGATTTGAAATTAAAGACGTTGCATTTGAACCCACACAGGTCGATTGGGGGGTCAACCGGTCGACGACCCACGCCGTCGACTGCACTGCGCCAAAATTAAAACAAGGAAGGATGAAGGACAGAGAGGCAGGGGAGGCTCGAACCTTGGGGTCAACCCATATGGTCGACCGATCGACCAGGGGGTCGACTGATCACCCAATAGGTCGACCCTTCCATGGACAATTTTCGAAAGATGACAATGTTGCAAAACACTCGGACACCAATCGACCGGTCCAAACCGGCTAATCCAGGTGTTGTTCGATCCACAAAAATGTTTACTATATTTTTCGGGCGCCGTTTTACCTCGATGGTATTCGGTAATTGTTAAAAACACTTTGAAACAAGAAAATTGATTTTTATATCGCCCATAAATATTTATTTGAATAATCAAAAATAGTTTAAGGTGAAATCATCAAAATCAAAAATAGTTTCATTCTAACATACTTTCCAAGCTAGGATTGTAGAAAGGTTCCAGGTCGAACCATTATCAAGTTTGTTGGAGGACTTCGTGATCAAATCCAAGAACTTGAGAAGTGAGCTGAAGTATTAAGGCAAATACCTACCCTGTGAAGAAGGTTTAGTCGCAAGAAAAGCCAATTTGTGTGATCAAGGCGCCTCCCGGATCGTTCACCGCTTTGTAAACTGATCTGTTACATAGTGGATTCCTCCAGGAGTTGGAGAAGAGAGGATTAGAAGAATTACCCCATCTTCGAACCTCTATAAAATATTTATGTCATTTACTTTAAGAAAATTTACTTTCCTGCATATTTACATTATATCTGCTATTAGATTCATAATTGTTATCCAATTAATAAATAACTAAGTACTAAGAATCAAGTGTTAAAAACAAACTTAAAACAAAACTAAGGGTGTTAAGTCTTCCGCTGTTAAAAACCAATCAGCCAAGTTAAGTATTTGGCTTGAGCAACCGAGTTATACTATCAACAGCTCTATCGAGTTTGTTGAGTGGGTAACTTAGCTGAAAAGCCAACTTAGCAGTCCATCATGGACACAACTGTTTGAGTCAACTATGTTGAATTATTTTAAAAGGACTAAATCGAAAATTTGGTAAGGTTTATTCAACCCCTCCTTCTAAACCTTACTTCACACGCATTGGGACCTACAAGTGGTATCAGAGAGGTTGGTTCATTGAGCCTTCCGCACTGGTTACTGAACTAGATCTCTATCTTTTCAAGAAACGTTTTATACACTTGTTCTTCAAAGTCTTTCATTTTTCAGCAAAGTTATTATCATGGAAGCAAATCGACACGCATTCCAATATTCACTCTGTTGAAGAATTTGATGATTGGAAAATTCGCATGCAGGCTCATCTATCTGCATTACATGATGAAATGTGGCTTGTGATAGAGGATGGGCTACTGCAAATACTCAAAGTGAACCCAGTTGTAAGAAGAGTAGTCGCAGCTGAAGGAGAAGAAGTTGCCGCTGAAGCAAGACCAGCCATGGTTGAAAAACCAAGGACTGAGTGGACTAATTAGGACATGAAGAGATACAACCTGGACAATATGGCCAAGGATACACTCTACAAGACGTTGGACAAAGCCATGTTCAACAAGATTAAATCTTGCAAATCTACAAAAGAGATATGGGATAAGCTGACTTTAATTTGTGAAGGATCAAAACAAATTAAAGAAAATTAATTAACTGTTGCTGTTAAAAAATTTGAAAATTTCAAAATGCTTGCAAACAAAACCTTGATCACCGGTTGTCGATTCATTTGAAATCACAAATGAGCTTTCAGCTCTTGGGAAGGAATATGCACAAAAGGAAATGTGTATGGAGATCTTGAGGAGCCTCCCAGCTGAATGGGAAATGAAGGTTATAGCTCTGAGACATTCAATGGATCTCTCAAAAACATCCAATCATGAGCTATTCTCAGACCTCAAAGCCTATGAGTTTGAGCTGAGAAGGAAATAGCAAGAGGAGACAGTTGTACCCAAGACAGCTGCACTGATGGCTAATGATGGAAAGAGAGCTCAACCCAAGAAAGCCATAGACCAGGAGGAAATTGCCTTTATGGTCAAAAGATTCAACAAGTTCTTCAATAAGAAGTATAAAAGAAATCAGGGTGAGACCTCCAGAAGACATTCAACCCCTTCCAAGTCAAGGGACGACAGACCACCCAAGAGAGCTGAACATCAAAGGGTTGAATATCACAGAGCTGATAATCCAAGAACAGAAAAAGCTAATCAAAGAGCTGAGAACCTGTGTTGGACCTGCAGACAACCATGACACTTTGCAGTTGACTGTTCCTATCCACCAGTCAACAAATATAGGAATGAGGAAGATAGAAAAATCTTCAGGGAAAGAAGACAGGAAAAGAAGAAAGCCATGTTGGCTGCTGAGACTGCTGAGACAGTCAAGTCCAAAGAAGCAGCAGACTCAGAGAGTAGTGAAGCTGACTACTCAAGTGACTCTGAGGAAGAGGCTATGATTTGCCTTATGGCTAAAGAACAAGATCAATCAGATCAAGAAGATGAGGTACACTCTAACTCATCTCATTCAGATTCAAGTGATAGTGATTGTGATACACACACTTCATCACCCACCGATATTTATGATTCATTAGGCAAAATGATGAAAGATTTTGAACACATAAAATCCTCACACATAATTCTAAATGAGGAAAACAGCCTGCTTAAAAGCCAAAACTCACAGCTGACTAAAGATCCGAGTACTCGAGTCATATAGCCGATGAGAACACTAAGTCAAGGCCGAAAATGCAAAGATCACAACAGAGTTAGTCTATAGAAAAGAGGGAAAAAGATCTCAAAAATGTGATTGCCTCATTTACAAAGGCATCCAAATCATTGGATAATCTTATCCTGAGTCAAAAAGAATGTGGAGATAAGACAGGCATAAGATTTAATTCCTTTATGCACAGTCAAACTCCAAGAGTGATTTTGGAAAAAGGATCTTCAGGCAATGAAGAATCTCAAAAATCCAAAACACCAAATGTTGCACCCACATTCACTCCAAAGCACAACCACAATCAAACTTGGATACAAAGGGAAACGAAAACGGCCCGATGAGTATCTTTGAGAGAGGCAATGAGAAGAAATCCAAATAGAGTTCCTCAAAAACTCTAAACAGAAAATACTCTGTGAAAAGCAAAGAGAGCTACCAGAAACCCCATAAATTTCATCAGAGAAACACACATGATGGCAATGTTAGAAACTATCCAAACTATGTTGATTGGAATAATGTAAAGCATCAACAAAGACCTATGGAATACAAGCCAAGATGGCAAAGACCTAAAACTCAGCAAATGTCATTCCAAATGCAAAAGAGCTATTATCAGCACACATATGCACCCAAGCACTGCACTCAGAAATACCATAACTATCCCAAGAAAGTAATTGCTAAAACAAAAACACAGGCATACAGACAAAAGAGACAGTTGCATGAACCTAAAACCCCCAAGCAAGTTGCTAATGTGCACTATGATTA
Organism: Rehmannia glutinosa; assembly: GCA_016081115.2. Taxonomy (NCBI): domain Eukaryota; kingdom Viridiplantae; phylum Streptophyta; class Magnoliopsida; order Lamiales; family Orobanchaceae; genus Rehmannia; species Rehmannia glutinosa. The sequence goes on along the minus strand of JABTTQ020002514.1, from coordinate 687,195 downwards.
TGGCACTGATAGATGGCAACCTCTTAAAGTAAAGTCTTTTGGCTATAGGTTGGTTGGATCATCTTATAGCACTAACCCCTCAGGACCCAGGCAAGTATGGGTACCTAAAAACTGATTTCCTTGATTGCAGGTTCAAGGAACAGTTGAGTGCCAAGGAACCTGGTACATGGATAGTGGATGTTCCAGATATATGACAGGAAACAAGAAAAACCTGTCAAGATTCAAGGAGATTAGAGGTGCAAAAGTCATATTAGGAGGAAATGAAGCTCCAGGGGAAATCAAAGGCACATGATCTATCAAGAAGAATGGATTGGAAATCACAGATGTTGTTTATGTTGAAGGCCTCAACTTCAACTTGTTAAGCATCAGCCAACTCTGTGATAAAGGCTACAATTTCGAATTCAACATGGGAGTGTGCCAGATCAAAGATGTTGAATCAAATGAAATAGTGTTGCAAGGTTTAAGACATGAAGAATATGTATGTGGTAGATTGGTCTCTTCTACACCAAGCACTTGCCTCATAGCAAAAAGCACAAATTAATTAAGGCGGGCAGGGCACAAGAAGTCGAGTCATCTAAATTTTAAGACAATCAACAAGCTTGCAAGGAGTCACCTTGTAGAAGGATTGTCAGACTCAGTATACAAGAAAGAAAGTGTATGTGATGCATGTCAGATGGGAAAGCAAATAAAGTCTTCATTCAAGGATAAGCCAAGTCCTTCTTCAACAAGAATATTACATCTGTTGCATATGGATTTATTTGGTCCAGTGGACCAGCCAGCATAAGTGGAAAGAAATACACCTTAGTGGTGGTAGATGACTACTCAAGATATACATGGACAATCTTCATGTGTAAAAAGAAGGAAATTTTGCAGAAGTTACCTCAACTGATGAAAAGAGTTAAAATGAAAAGAGCCAAACCATTATAAAAATAAGATCTGACAGAGGAACTGAGTTTGTCAATAGGGTAATAACTCAGTATTGTGTTGAAATGGAATTGCTCATGAGTTATCAGCTGCAAGAACTCCACAGCAGAATGGAGTGGCTGAAAGAAGGAATAGAACCCTCAAGGAAGTTGCAAGGACTATGTTAGTTGAAGTTGGATTGCCTAAGAGATTTTGGGCTGAAGGCATTAACACAACATGTTATACTTAAATAGATGCATGATCAACAGGCAACTGACCAAGACTCCCTATGAAATTTGGACAGAGAGAAAGCCAAATTTTGGATATTTCAGGATATTTGGATGTAAATGTTTCATCCATAACAATGGCAAAGATAATTTAAAAGCTTTTGATGCTAAAGATGATGAAGGTATCTTTTTGGGATACTCAAAAGAGAGTAAAGCCTATAAAGTGTTGAACAAGAGGACTATGGTTACGTAAGAGTCTATCCATGTGGTCTTTGATGAACCTAATGTAAATGGAGAAGACATTGAAGAGTTAATCGATAAGTTGAATCAACCAACAATGCGAGAAGAGTCCTTATGTTGAAGTCAAGTAAGAGCAATCAACCCGATGAAGATGAGATAGTTAAATCTCAAATACAGCTGGAAAGTCTACAGCTGAATGAAAATGAAAGAGTTGTTCAAGACAACTCAGCTGCGAGACGGCTGAATCCAGCAGACTTACTCCAACCTAATGTGAGATGGCTGAGAGACCATCCACCTGAGTTAGTTATTGGAGATGTTAGAGATGGCATAAGAACCAGATCCAGAGCATAGCATGAAGCTATGTTCACTTGTTTTATTTCCCAGATAGAGCCTAAAGATGCGTCTCAAGCATTGGATGACACACATTGGATTCAAGCCATGCAAGAAGAGCTGAATCAGTTTAAAAGAAACAAAGTATGGGAACTAGTGCAGAGGCCAATCCATCAAAATGTTATTGGCACAAAATGGATTTTCAGGAACAAGATGAATGAGGAATGATCTGTTGTAAGAAACAAAGCAAGATTGGTAGCCAAAGGGTATTGCCAAGAAGAAGGTATAGATTTTGATGAAACCTTTGCTCCTGTTGCAAGATTGGAAGCAATAAGGATGTTTCTTGCTTATGCTTTGCACATAAGAACTTCATTGCGTATCAAATGAATGTGAATAGTGCATTTCTAAATGGTCTCATTAGAGAAAAAGAAGTCTATGTTGAACAATCTCCAGGTTTTGAGCAGAAAACTATTGAAGATAAAGTCTACAAGCTCAAGAAAGCATTATATGGACTGAAATAAGCACCAAGAGCATGGTATGATACATTGTCTCAATTTCTAACTGGCAATGGATTCACCAAAGGCAAGGTTGATAGAACACTCTTCAGAATTCAAGATGGCGAGAGTATACTGCTTGTTCAAATATATGTGAATGACATCATTTTTGGTTCCACAAATAAAGAGTTGTGTGACAAGTTCTCAGACCTCATGCAAGGTAAATTTGAGATGAGCGTGATGGGAGAGTTGACTTTCTTCCTAGGACGTCAAGTAAAACAAATGAAAGATGGAACCTTCATAAGTCAAACAAAATATACCAGAGATTTGATGAAGAAATTTGGTATGGAAGAGAAGTCTTCTGTGAAAATTCCAATGAATACTTGATCAAGATGGACATGGATGCAGAGATGGCAAAGTCATGATCAAACAAGATATAGAGCACTCATTGCTCTATCTGACAAAGAAGCCGGACATCACCTTTGCAGAGGTGTATGTGCAAGATTTCAATCTACACCAAAGGAGAGCCACATGACTGCAGCTAAGAGAATCCTAAGATATTTAAAGGGATACCAGGAAGTTGGCTTATGGTATCCAAAGGAAGGTGGATTCAAGCTAATTGGTTACTCGGACTCGGACTATGTTGGATGCGAGTTGACAAGAAAAGTACCTCAGATACATGTCAAATGCTTGGAAATAGATTGGTTTCTTGGTTCAGTAAGAAACAAAATTTAATTGCCACATCCACAAACAAGTAGAGTACATAGTCATGCGGCGATTGTGCACATGTCTTATGGATGAGACAACAATTAAGAGATTATGATATTGAAGAAAGAGAAATTCCAATTATGTGTGATAACACTAGCGCTATTGCAATCACTCGAGAATCTTGTGTTGCATTCAAGAACAAAGCACACGATGTCAAGTATCACTTCATAAGAGATCATGTTGAAAAGAAAGACATCACATTGAATACATCTCAACCGATAAACAGTTAGGCGATATATTCACAAAGCCTCAATGTGAATCAAGGTTTGAAGAGCTCAAGAATGAGTTAGGGTTAATTGAGTTGAGTTGAAACTCAGAAGACTCAATCAGCAGAGAAAGAAGATGAAAAAATGAAAGTAGAGCAAGTTTCACATTTCAGCCAAGTGAAACAGTCTAGTCGGGAAGTCAACTTAATCAAGTTAGGGACAAATTTAGTCACTTAATGGAAGAAAGAAACAGAGTTAAGTCACTTTGGATATAAGTTGAATCATTTATGAGCTAAGTGATAAAAACGCAGTCGTTTTAATTGAGCGGGAATGTTTTTTAAGGATGATGTCAGCGTAATAATGACGGTCACAGTAAAAGCTGCACAGTAATCCATATGATTGGATATAAATGCTGCTGCATTTAATGCAGGAAATTAAATGTGGTTTTGACGTTCTAATCGCACTTTTGATCAAAATTTCAAAATCCGAAATATGTCCTTTCACGACCTTTATATACGGAACGTTGCATTTCTCTTACCTCACGCAAACTGTTCATCTTCAAGCAAAGGAAGCTTTTTCTCTCTGGAACCTTGTGCAAACCCTAGTCTTTCTCAAGCAAGATTTTTGTATTTTTGATCGGTAGAAATGTCTGAAAAAGGCCCCAAAGTACGATTTTGTGAATCTCTCAAAGCAAATCCACACTGGTGCCTCGGTGGATTTTGACGGGATGATCAAACAGAGTGTTGATGAAACCCTGGTTCAGAAGATAACAAAAATGTTGGAGAAGTCCGGCCTGAAGGACTTTTTGACAATGGAATACTCTCACACGTACCTCGAGGAGGTAGCTATGTTTTATGTAAACGCGGAAGTGCAGGATGACGAAATCAAATCTCCCGTCCACAACAAGGTCATCAAACTCGATGCCAAAGACCTTGCTGAGCACTGTTTGTTGACCGCGGAGGGTTTGAAGGACATCTATCAAGCTGATGTCAATTTAGCTGCGGCTTGGAAGGAAGTTGCCAAGCCTGAGTATGCTATGAAAGTGGTCTACACAGCCAAGAAGGAATCATTGAAGGACGACTATCACAAGCAGATGGACGTCGTCTCGAATGCATTGGCATGAAATTTGGAAGCTTCAATCAGTTGTCCAAGACTAAGCTGATCGTGATGGCTGCGATCATGCAAGGAAAGAAGGTTAATCGAACAAGACTCGCGAATGTCTTGAACAAGGCCTTCAAGGAAGATGGGTCTTTTGGATGCTCACTAGGATATGGCCTTGTGATTGGCCATTTGTTGGAAGTGAAGGATGTTGAACTTGTCATGGCAAACCCTTCCACGTGAACAAGAAGATGTTTCGGGCAAACCTTCCATGAGAGCTCATGTGAAGAAAGCGATACAACAGTGAGGGGGAATCACACCCCGAGGACACACCTCTACCCCTCCCCAGAAGAAGAAAAGTGCCCCTACAGACAAAGAAAGTCGCCCAACTAAGCCAAAAAGCACCTGCCCGCAGCCGATTCACCCGCCCGAGCGGGAGACTCATCCCCTGCCGCAGCCTAGAAGAAGGAACCTTTAAACTCTTCTCCACGTTAAGAAGAAGAGGACTCGAAGACGAGAAAGGCATCTCCTCTAAGAAGAATCCAAAACATTCACTTTTGAGGAACTAGAGGATGTTGAACCATAAATTCCTCTGCTTCCATCAAGGAAGAGACGGCTGCTTCGTGCGTTGCAACTTGAAAAGAACCCCGCCCATACAAACAGAAAGTCACCCGCCCGAGCAAATGAGACTCCTGCACTGCAAATGAGATAGAGGAGGAACACCATATTCCCTCCCCTATCGTAAAGAAGAGGAGGACTGCCAAGTCAAGAAACGCATCTGTCTCTAAGAAAAGTCCAAAAGCTTTCACTTTTGAGGAACCGGAGGATGTTGAACTAGAAGTTCCTCTGCTCCCATCCAGGAAGAGAAGGGGAAAGAAGAGTTCCTCGGAGGAATGTTCCCTGGGGTACCTCTCTCCTTTGATGATGCCAAAAAGGGGGAATAGGAGTTCCTCGAGGGTTTGAAAGAAGAGAAGTTGAAGAAAAACGATGCAAATTGAGGGGAAGGAAGTTCAAAAAATTAGAATTAATGTTCGCTGAAACCCCTCAGCAAGGTCAAGTCACTGTCTCTATCCTCAGCAAACTCCCTGTGACCTTACCAATCGAGAAAGATGTTGTGTCAATGGCAGATAAAAGAAAGATCATTGAAGCAGGATTTGAGGAGTTAGCTGAAAAGCAGGATGCTCACGTTCAAGAAATCATGAAACAATATGGTGGTCCTCCAGCCGGAAAGGACTACGCTGTGATTCAACCCCCAAGTGAACTTACGATGCCCGATGATGGATCTGAGCCCAGATCGATTGAGGAGTTTAAAACTCTGCAATTAGAAGGCTTATTTCAAGGAATGACTCTACCGCAAGCTTGGGATCTGTATTGGGAGAAATGATTGGATGTGGTCAAATTAGCTGAAAAGCGAAACCTCCTCCAAAGACTTACTCACCGGTAAGCAAAACACTCCGTGCAATTCACTCCAAGAGGTGGAAGACCTGAGTCAGGAAGGGGAAGAAGTGGTGGTGGAAGAGGTTCCCAACCTCGACCAGAACCCAAAGACGTAGCGTATGTAGATCCTGATAAGAAAGGCTTAATCTACTGGGCTGGATATGATCACCTTGCCAACCTAGAGGTTGAAAGAAAGAACGCTGAAGCTGCAAGGAGGCAAGAAGAAGAAAATCAAAGGCAAACACGAGAATGGCTCGAGAGGAAGCAAAGGGATGACCCTGTTGCCAAACGGGCCTACGAAAAGAAGAAGAGAGAAGGAAAGGAAAAAAAGAGAAAAAGGGATGATCCAAATAGAAAAAGGGCTGAAGAAGAAAGAGGAAGGAAGCAGCAAAGGCATTTAAGTGTTGCTGCAAACCCCTTCATGTATTTTTTTGTAAATACATCTACATAAGTTTTCTGTAATAAACTTAGTGAATTTCCCTATAATTTTCACTCTTTATGTATCTTAGCTTAGATATACTATGTTTTGACATGTATACATTTATATTGATTTGATACCGAATGTAAACAGCTGTGTAAAGGACAAGAATGCTATGATCAATAAAAGATCTACTTTAAGCATACATTCTTTGTTACTGCATTGTCTGTATGTATCTTTGTTGTTTACTTTCTTTGAATGTTTTTAAGTTTTGGCATCATCAGAAAGGGAGAAATTGTTAGTAAATTTATTGAGTAGATTTTGATGATACCATGTAAAACTTAAACTAGGAAGTTAGCACCCCATTTTCCTTGTAATTTGTATTGTAATAGATAGGGCTGGAAAAGCTGAGTCAAGTCAGCTATACCAAGGATTACAAGAAGTCAGTTGCGGACTATCTGAAGACTCTGTTGTGTGTCAGCTGAGTAATGCTATGAAAGAAGTCAAGGACTCGACTAAAGAAGAGTCAGCTGGGGAACAGCTGTAAGGAGTGTCAGTCAAGTCATCTCTAGAAGCCAAGTCTCAAAGTTGAAGTGATAGTTGAGTTAGATCTAGTCAAGACAACTGACTTAGATCTGTTGATTAAAGTCAAGAATATTACTCAATATAGTAATATGTCAAAGCTGTCAGGTCTAAAGTGTTAGTCCCAGAAATATGCAAAAGGAATGAACCAATGGGAAACACTGAACCAATGGGAAACACTGCACCTTGTGTCAGGCACCTGCAATGCTGTGAAGATATTTAATATGAGGAAGGGTCAACATTAAGACGGCAAACCAAGATAAACCAACGAACACAAGTGACATTTGAAATTAGTCTATCTCTTCAATGTGCAAAATTTCAAATGTGCACTATAAAAGGCTGAGGAAGTTATTGAGAAGAGGTTACCTGAACCACGAACAAGCAAGCAATATTCTCAAACACATTCAAGCAATTCCTCAAGCCTGAAACCCGAAGAAAATCGATCCAACACAAGTTGTGAAGGAAAGACAACTTCAAATCATTGAAGAGGAAACTTTTGAAGAAATCAAAGGGGTCTACTTTCCAAGCTAGGATTGTAGAAAGGTTCCAGGTCGAACCATTATCAAGTTTGTTGGAGGGCTTCGTGATCAAATCCAAGAATTTGAGAAGTGAGCTGAAGTAGCAAGGCAGTTGCCCTGTGAAGAAGCTGAGCCGCAAGAGAAGCCAACTGTGTGGTCAATGCTGTCTCCAAACTGTTCACCGCTTTGTAAACTGATTTTTTACATAGTGGATTCCTCCAAGAGTTGGAGAAGAGAGGATTAGAAGAATTACCCCATCTTCGAACCTCTATAAAATATTTGTGTCATTTACTTTCAGCAAATTTACTTTCCTGCGTATTCATTTTATATCTGCTGATCATATTTGCAATCCAACTGATAAATAACTATGTGCTAAAATCAAGTGTTTAAAACAAGCTAAAATCTAATATGAGGGTGTTAAGTCTTCCGCTGTTAAAAAACAATCAGCCAAGTTAAGTATTTGGCTTGAGCAGCCAAGTTATACTATCAACAGCTCTATCGAGTCTGTTGAGTGGGTAACTCAGCTGAAAAGCCAACTTAGTTGTCCATCAAGGACACAGTTGTTTGAGTCAACTCTGTTAGATTTAGTTAAAAGGACTAAATCAAAAATTTGGTAAGGTTTATTCAACCTCCCCTTTTAAACCTTACTTCACACCCCTTGGGACCTACAAAAAGCAAACAGATCTACCAGAAACCCCAGAAATTTCATCAGAGAAACACACATGATGGGAATGGTAGAAACTATCTAAACTATGCTGATTAGAATAATGTGAAATATCAACAAATACCTATGGAATACAAGCCAAGTCAAGAAAGGCAGCTGCCTCTAAGAAAAGTCCAAAAGCTTTCACTTTTGAGGAACCGGAGGATGTTGAGCCAGAAGTTCCTCTGCTCCCATCCAGGAAGAGAATGTTGTTCAGGCGATCTGAGCTTGAAAAGACAGCTGAATCCGGTACTCAGCCGGAGAAAGCAACTGAGACTACTGTGATCAAGAAGAGCAGTCTCCGCAAATTGTTGATGAGTTGATGCAGTCTACTGATGATGATCATCAGAGATTTGTCGAAGACCCGGCTGTAAGGAAACAGCTGAGGAAAGTGAAGCAGCTGAGACAACTGAACTTGAAGTTGAAAGAGTTGTCACCCCTCCTATAATTGATGTTGCTGCATCTGAGAAAGAGCAAGGTCTCTTGCCTCCCATTCCGAAAACTGGAGGTGAAGATGAAAATGATGATGATGATGATGTGATCATGTATTCTCCAGTTTATCCTGATATTCAACGATGCTTAAGAGAGTGGAGAGCATGGAAGTTGGATCACTCAAGGGTACAGTTCACTCGCCCTGAGTTCATTGAAGAAGAAGAAGAGCTTCTCCGATTCCTCTACGTGAATGATATCCGATCTGCCTTAAATGAAGACAATTGCTTAGACATCCTTCGTATTCTCAAAGAGGAAGAAAAGGAGAGAGCTGCTGAGCAAGCACGAGCGTTGGAGAAATCCAAGATGTGCTCCTTTACAGGCTCTCTAGAGCATACACACACGCATATTGATATGCTCTCAGATACCGATGAGGACATGGATCCTGCTGCTGCAGCTGAGAAGTTGGAAATGCAGCAAGCCTTGCAGGAATCCAAAGCCATGCACGAGAAAAGCTTACTAGAAGGTTCAGGAGATTCTTCCCAAACTCTTCTGCTAACTGATCCTTTGGGAGTGGCACATCGAATTGCGATGGACATTGCTGCAGCCACGTCCTCCGTGCAATTAGAACATGGCTCCCAGGGAGTTGGCGATGAAGCTGGGAAGTTGGGCACCCAAGCTAAGCCTACCCCTAAAGAAGGTGTTCTCACACCTGCCCCAGCGGATGAACACGCAATGGACAAAGCCACGTCTCAGGAGAAGAATGACCCCTCTATCAGTCACTCAGCTGGTGCGCCAGCTGAGGGGGAAACTCTCTCCACCACAGCTGGGTTGGAGGTTGTTGTGGGAGACACATCAATGAAGGAAGGAGGCGAAGGTGAGAAAGAAATTGAACAACAGCAAACTGACATTGACGAAGCTCGGACAGTTGAGTCCGTCTCAACTGAAATGTCAACTGCTTTGAAGGCCGATGACGTTGTTATCACAGTTGAGGCAAAGGATGGTGAAGCCCCGGTAGTTAACACTCTGGGCTCTGAAAGTGCAATCCAAGAGGTTGAGACTCCTTTGGATGCCAATGTTCAAGAGACCCTAAGACAGTGAGTCATCGTCCGAGGGAGAATAGAAGACCCTAAGACAGTTGAGACTGTCGAAGGGATTGTTGAAGGCCCTGTAGCGGTGGAGATTGCTGGGGGTAATGAAGGCCAACGGAAGGTTCAGACTTCCCTTGGTAAAGGTGTTGAAACTGAGAACATTCCTCAACTTGAAGGTGTTGTCGCAGAAGAAGTTATTGGTGCCCTTCAAGACTCACAAGAAAACATTGACACATCATTTCTGGGATCGGAAGATGAAGCTGAGTTCGTTCAACATGATGAACCTATGAAGGACACAACTGAGGATGTTCACAAATCTCACAGCCAAGTCAGTGAGAAGACGGCTCCCATGAGATTCAATTTTGATGATGAGCCAACTCCACAGGTCTCATCATCCTCCAATGAAGTTGATGATACAGCTGAGGACAAGATAACTCAATTGGACAAACCCATCGAGACCGAGGAAGCCGCTGAGAGGCAAATGAGGCTCGACCGGTGAAAGCAAAACATCTCAAATGCCCCACTGAACCGAGTCATCTGCGCGAGGCTCTCACAAATGCAGCAAAGAATAACGACTCCTTCACTCACACAGAGCTCCCACAATCGTGACCATCCGCCGATGAAGCCGCCACAAATAGAGGCATAGCAAGCGGAATCTATTCATCGAGAACAAGGGAAGGCACCGCACGCAAAGAGACTTGGAGATTCCATTTGTTCGCGATGATGTTTTTGAGAAGGAATTTCCTTTCATTGTTGAATTGCCGGACTTGGTGAATCTGCTAGAGAATTAAGGAAATATACAATCTTGCGAAAAGCCGATCATCCCCACGGATACGATTGTTCCAATGCATTTTGATTTTGATGCGGAATGATCGTGAGACGAGTCGGCCTCCACACCCGTTCGAAAAGCTTTCAAGACTATTTGTGAAGAGATTGGGAAAATGGAATGCCATCAAGCATCTTTGGACCTCCGCCTGACAATCGTGATGCCACCCTCATACCGACTTAAGAGGGATTATAATGCGCATCGGGGAATGGGATTACACAATGACAGTATGAGATCCGAGCAAGTTCGCTACTTTAAGGCATTGTTTGCGAAAATGCTATTGTGGAGTGCGGATAATTCAAGCTACCAACAGGGGACGAAAGAGTACATTGAGAGGATAAACCGGTCTCACAAAACGAAATGGAGTTGCTACAACATTTCCACAAGAATGAAATTTCCGGACTTCGAGAATGCCATGAATGATAAATTTAGCCTTCTCATGGCTAAAATAAAGATAGTATCAAATGAGTCTAAGGCAACACGCTCGAGAATTCGAACCACGTATGATGCAAAGACTCCAAGCACAACTCAACTATCAACAGATCGGATTTTATCCTCGGAGGAATGTTCCCCTGGGGTACCTCTCTCCTTTGATGATGCCAAAAAGGGGAAAGAAAGTTCCTTAAGGGTTTGAAAGAAGAAAAGTTAAAGAAAGGCATTGTAGCCGGGGAAGGAGGCTCAAAGGATATGAAATTGATGTTCGAAACCCCTCGGCCAAGGCCAAGTCATTTGCTCTATCCTCGGAAACTTCATGTGACCTTACCAATTGAGAATGTTGTTGTGTCAATGGCGGACAAAAGAAAAATCAATGAAGCGGGAATTTGAGAAGTTAGGTAAAAGGGATGCTCGCGTTCAAGAAATCATGAAACAATTTGGTGGTCTACCACGTCGGAAAGGACCAGGATGTCTTGATGATGGATATGAGCCTAGATCAATTGAAGAGTTTAAAACTCTTGAATCGAGAAGGCTACTTCCAAGGAATGGCTCTTGTCTCAAGCCTGGATTTGTACTTTGGGAGAAAGGATTAGCCTTGTGCAAAGAAGGCGATAAACAATGCAGACTTCCAAAGAACATCACTCACCGGAAGCGAGAAGACTCGACAAGACACGCCCGGAGATGGAAGAGTCGAGTCGGGAAGAGGAAGAAGTGGTGGAGGAAGAGGCTCCCAGCCTCGACCAAAACCAAAGAATGTATCGTATGTGGATCTTGAGAAGAAAGGCATTATCTACTGGGTTGGATATGATCACCTTGCCAACCGAGAGGTTGAAAGAAAGAGGGTTGAAGCTGTAAGGAGGCAAGAAGAAGAAAATCAAAAGCAAACACGAGAATGGCTCGAGAGGAAGCAAAGGGATGACCCTGCTGCCAAACGGGCCTACGAAAAGAAGAAGAGAGAAGAAGAGGAAAGAAAGAGGAAAAGGGATGATCATGACAGAAGAAGGGCTGAAGAAGAAAGCAGCAAAGGCGTTGAAGTGTTGTTGCAAACCCCTTCGTGTATTTTTGTTGTAAATACATCTATGTAAGCCTTCTGTAATAAGCTCAATTAATTTCCCTGTAAATTCACTCTTTATGTATCTTAGCTTAGATTTACTATGTTGTAACATGTATGCATTTATGTTGCTTTGATACCGAATGTAAACAGCTGTGTAAAGGACAAGAATGCTATGATCAAAAAAAGATCTATTTTAATAATACATTATTTGTTACTGCATTGTCTGTATGTATCTTTGATGTTTACTTTCTTTGAATATTTTTAAGTTTTGGCATCATCAAAAAGGAGGAAATTGTTAGGAAATTTATTGAGTAGATTTTGATGATACCATGTAAAACTTAAACTAGGAAGTTGGCACCCCATTTTCCTTATAATTTGTATTGTAATAGATAGGGCTGGAAAAGTTGAGTCAAGTCAGATATGCCAAGGATTACAAGAAGTCAACTGCATACTATATGAAGACTCTACTGTGTGTCAGTTGAGTAATGCCAAGAAGGAAGTCAATGACTCGACTGAAGGAGTGTCAGCTGAGGAACAGTTGTAAGAAGTGTCAGTCAAGTCATCTCTAGAAGCCAAGTCTCAAAGTTGAAGAGATAGTTGAGTTATCCAATGAGTGGAGCTGACTCAAGTCACCTGGGGTAAAGACAACAATCTAGTCAAGACAACTGACTTAGATCCATTGATTAAAGTCAAGAATATTACTCAATATAGTAATATGTCAAAGCTGTCAGGTCTAAAGTGTTAGTCCCAGAAATATACAAAAGGAATGAACCAATGGGAAACACTGCACCTTGTGTCAGGCACCTGCAATGTTGCGGAGACATTTAATACGAGGAAGGGTCAACATCAAGGACTGCAGACCAAGACAAGCCAACGAACACAAGTGACATTTGAAATTAGCCTATCTCTTCAACGGGCAAAATTTCAAATTTCTTATCCTCCGAACGGATAAGGGGGAGATTGAGCGAGAAACGGAGAATGGGGAAGAGGGGAAAAAATTGGTGGGAAAGTTTCCTTGTTTTTCTCCTAAAAACGTGTTACAGAGTTATAAAAAAAATTACATCAAATTAATTAATTAAATGTTACCAATATGTGTTACAGATAATGACATTTAAAAAAGTGTTACCTACAAACTTTTACTTATTTAAAAGTGTTACATGTAAGTGTTACCTATAAATAAAGTGTTACATAAATGTCTAAGGATATTATAATTTCAAAAGTGTTACAATAATGTGATACATATACCAGTGGTTTTAAAAGTGTTACAATAATTGTGTTACCTAATGTTATTTATGTTGTAGTGTGAGCCCGACCTTTAGGAATTTAAAAACCTTTATAAGGCTCGTCAGTGTAAGCACATCTACCATGGACTCCGAATATACCAGTTGAAGAGGGTGGTTGGTGGTGGCGGAAGAGAATTTTGAGAGAAAGAGGTGTAGAATCGTACTGAGTAATTGGGAAAAATTAGATGCAATTTTAATTATTGTTAAATAACTATGATACGATAGTTTTGGAACCGCTTACTATAGTTTCAGTAATGATTAGACATCTGTTTTAGAACTGTTGTCTAAAAAACTGGTGTCAAATTGCAAGACCTGGTATAAATAGACACCGGTTTTGAAAATACGCTGCGAAAACCGGTGTCTATTTGATGATGCCCTTTATCTTAGACGCGGTTCTGGAAACCCGCTGTTTATTATCAAAAGACAACACTAATAAGACAACGGCTTATTAATAAACCGATGTTAAAAGAAAAAGACACCAGAAAAGTCCTAAAACCGATGTCTTTATGGTGATGTCTATTTGCAGTTTTCTTGTAGTGTTAACTCCAACCATTTCCACACCAATTTAACATTAGACGTGCTATAAAGCTCTAATAATTATATGTTTCGTATCTAGGCTCCCAAATCTATATTTTATTTTTTTAATAAAAAATTCAAAACTCAACCTGTAGTCATTTATCAAATTATTCTTTTTTTTTTTTTGTAAATAAAATTGAACTAAGATTTTGGATTTGAAGGTTTGATTTGCTTCTAGTTGCATATTGTTTAAACATTATTTCAACCAAAGAAATAAAAGAACAAATACACACAGATCGGTGAGGCACACAATGAAATCTTTAATCTTTATCCTTGGCAATTTGAGGTCGTGATGTTGTAATATATATACACACATACATACTTTATGTTATTAATTGGGATAATTTCAACTAGTACCCTAACTTTACCCACTTTTTGCTTTTAATAACTCATGTTCTCAACTCATCACATATAGTGCCGACGTTACACTTTTTAATCGGTGTTACTACTTGACGTTAGTTGATCAATCAATGACTAACGGATTGACCTGCAATTGTAGGTTTAAGAGGTGAGAAACTCTAACCAACCTAGCAATATCTATTTCGATCCCAAAAGTAAAAATGCACAAGTTTCTTCCCCAAATCGATCCCAAACCCTAATTCCTTAATTTGAAAGCCTAATTCAATCTTACCCACAAATTGACCTAATATCTTTATTCCCAAATTGGTTCCTAACCGATTCGGAACCCCAAATTGTTTAAGGTTTTTCTTTTTTTTTTTTTTGGTTGAGTTAAATGTAATTTTTTTATCCGGTTATTAATATTTTAAAAGTGAGTAAATATTAAATGTTATACTTTTTACTTGGTATTAATTTATCGATTAATCAAATTTTAATTTTTAAAGTATAATCAATTTAAAGGCAAAAAAAAAAATTTCGTCCTTTATCTGAGGCTACTTTGAGATTTGGTCCTTTTTCTTCTTACTTTTTACAATTAGTCCTTTTTCTGTATAAAAATTTGAGATTCAGTCCTATTACCCCCTATAGCAGGTAATCTTGACCTGCTACGATGACGTGGCATTTTTATTTTCGAAAATTTTAATTTAATCACATTTTTTGTTGACTTGGCAGACATGTGGATTGTTTTGGATGAAAATTAATCCTACATGGCAAAATGGAGGGAAACTTAAAGTTTTTGAAAAAACTGAAAAATTATCTAATAAATTTGAAAATTATTTCAATAAAATTTAAAATTATTTTACCTGTGGCTACCCTAATATCCCGTTCTTTTTCACGGAGCGGAAGAAAAAAAAAAGCGAGTTTTTTTTTTCATCTGCTAGCCTTTCGCCCGTATTGCTGTTTCATCCCGTTCTCACTATTCATATTCAATAGGCCAATCCTGGGAATTAATTAAAAAATTATAAAAAATATCCAAAATTATTGAAAAATCTAAAAGTTAAAATATATAAAATCTGATCATTTGTTTAAAAACTAAAAAAGTAATAAAAATCAAAATTATTTTATCCAAAAATTATAATAATAAAATATGAAAATTATTGAAAAACTATAAATCATTTTTTAAAAAATACATTTATTTAAAATATTTTAAAATATTTTAATTCCAAAATAAAAAAAAAAAACTCAAAACTCTTTTTTAAAATTTTGAAAATTGTTTTAAAAATTCTGTATTTTCTAAAAATATTCAGATTTTAATATCCCGGTTTTGGGGCAATATTTAGAATTTAAAACAAAGGATTTTTCAAAAACAAATTTCAGTATTTTCTTTCATTTTTAGATTTTTTAAATATTTTTATTTTGCAAAAAAAGTTCTATGCTTTTACCCATTTTGGAGTTTATATGAAAATTCAGATTTTTAGATTTTTTTCAAAATATTTCGATAGTTTTTAATTCATTTTTTGATAAATTTCCATATTTTAAATTATTTTCCAGATTTTTAATTTTGTATTGAATATATATATAATATTTGAAGTAATTCTAAGATTTTAACACAACTTTTAGTTTTATAAACAAGATTTCAGATTTTTAAAACATCCTTTAGTTTTAAAAACAACTTTTTTATTTTAGTATTCTAAAATATTTTAAATAAATTTCAATTTTTAAAAAATTAAAATAGTGTATTGTGTTTTTAACAATTTTCTGATTTATTTTTTGTAATTTTCGAAATATATTAATAACTTTAAGTTCCCTCCATTTTGCCATGTGGTATTAATTTTCCCTCCAAAACAACCCACAAGTCTTCCAAGTCAAGAAAAATATGATTAAATTAAAATTTTCGAAAATAAAAATACCACGTCGGCGGCAGAAGTCAAGATTACACCTATAGGCGGTAATAGGACCAAATCTCAAATTTTTATACGTAAAAAGGACTATTTGTAAAAAGTAAAAAGAAAAATGATCAAATCTCAAAGTAACCTCGGATAAAGGACCAAAAAAAAAATTTGCCCAATTTAAATTATACTTTGCTAAGAATTACATAAAGTCTCGTAGATTTAAGCTATTGATTAAGATACAATATTATTAAGATAAATCAATTAGAAACAAAAGACAATTTTATAACTAAAATATTAATTTTGAGTTAAAATTTAATATATATTATTCATAATAAATGTATAAGATAATTAGAGCTCAATTTTATCAATTTAACTTAGTTTTGCTCATATTAACTTGTTGTAACCGGTCACCCAGTCGTTTTTTACGGTCATTTAACGGCAGGTAGTAATATTGATTAAAAAGTGTAATGTTGGGTACCATATTTGATGAGTTGAGAACATGGGGTACTAAAAATAAAAAGTAGGTAAACTTAGGGTACTAAGTCTGAAATTATCCCTTATTAATTTATATAAATTACAGACATGCATAAGTAAAGTTAAATTCAGATATAAAGTTTCAATTTCAAGTATGTGTGATCCCTTACAAAATTAAAAGCACCTATAACTTCTAGTATTTGATTGTAATTTTAAATATATAATAACAACTATAATTAAGGGAATATCTTAATCCATATACTTATGATCAATAATATGACTAATTCCTATATTTATTTTATTCTCCTAATTTATAATTAAATAAAGAAACAAAACTATTTCAAAGCAATAATAATAATACTCATTAGATTAATACAACACCAACACAAAGAAAGGTTTCCCTTCTCTCCTCTCTTTATCTCCTGAGATTTCCATTTTGGATAATGGCATGTTTTTAATCTTTATGCGCGACTTTGATATATATATATATATATATATTTACTTGCCCTCATTGTGAGGGGGATCCCCTATTTATAGATTTTTCTAAGGATTTTTAGGAATTTTTAGTTTTTCGCTCAATGAAGAACTCTATGATGCTTGAATAGTTCAAGACTCTCGTCATTTCCTAATTTTTCTATCATATATTTTATAACATCAGAATCTTGTTTTTGTTTTTCTTTTAATTCTCGTAATTCAATTTTTACTTCTTTCATTTCCTTTTGTAAATCTTGAATTGTTACATCTTTGTTTTTAACTCTTTTTGTCTTTCCAAGAATATTAGTTAAATCATAAGTATTTTTTGAAGTACTTGGTAAAATAGTATTTTTGTTTTCTCTTTCCTTTTTATTGTCAAAAGAATTTAATATCTTGTCAAGATAATCTTTTTGTAGTTCGGGATCATTAATATTTTTTAGTATTTCAAGATGGAATTGTTGTTCTTTAGTTAAGACACTAACATATTTTTCAGATTCATTATCGAATTTGGACTAGTCGAAACCATTTCATCCGATTAAAGGGATTTACAATCTTCTTTAGATCTTGAAGAGAAATTTTCATTTTCCTCGAATCGGGATTTGACTCGAGAGGACTCTACTAAGAGATTTGTAATTTTATTCATAATTTCATCTTCTAATTGTAATTCTTGTATTCTTTTATTTAATCTACAAAAATTAGCAAGTGACCTTTTTTATGACATTCCCAACATTCAACGTTTTCAACCATTCTTTGGAATTTTGATTGTTATGATTATTGGGTCTTGAATTTCTTGATTCTTGTAATAATCTTCTTTAGAAAATTGTCTTTTCTTATGGAATTTTCTACGAGATTTATGATGTTCTTTGTGGGATTTGTAATGTTCTTTATTAGAATCTTTGTAGGATTTATGAGAAGTACCGAGCAACCTGGAGATGGTTTATTGGGATCAACATCAAATTGTTGACAGAAAGTACCTAATTCTAATTTGGTTTTCTTTAGTTCCCATTTCAAATATTTTTGGAGTTTTAAGTCTTGGCATATTCTTAATCCTTCCTGTTGAGTTAAACTAACTAATTGGCCATAAGTATACTCATCATAAGGTATTATTTGTTTCCCACTAGTTTCTCTAATTTTATTTCTAACTTTTTCTCCTAAGAGAGTTGGTAATCCCGTAAGGAATTTTTCTTTCCAAAATGGTGATTAGAATCTTCTCTAAGCATTATTCTAGTTAGAAAAGTATTTTTATAATATTGAAAATCACTAAGTTTTCTACATCTAAGATTTGCTAGTAATTCAAAGATTTTTATCTTTTAAATGTGAGGGATCTCCTATGAAATGTAAATAGATAGTAAGAATTAACCTAGCAACGGCATCTTGTTGAGGTTTCCTTCATCATCTAAAATTGGTATATCATCTTCATCGCTTTTAATAGCATATATAATTTCTTCTTGTTGTTGATTTGTGAGATAATAATCTCACCATCCTTTAATCGACCGAGAACCCCGCTATAAAAATTTGACAATGGTTTTATCATGGGTTCCGTTTTGTGTTTTATAAGCATTTGCTGCCATGGTCATTTGTTGAAGCATACTAAGAATTTCATACTCTGCTTTTCCATCAATGTTCCAATCATAAACAGAAGAGGCATTAAAACGGGATTGAGATAATGGTTTTATAATATTTAAATCTGGAGAAGGAATTATTTGTAAATTTTGTGGTTGGTTCCAAACAAGTTTATTAATTTTTTGAGTAGGTTTTGAAATTGTTCTAATGCATCACTTAAATCGAATCTTGTCTAATAGTATTTATTTTAAGATCCTGAAGTTGGAGTATCGAGAACAATTGGCTCAAATGGTTGGCTAGAGCTACTAGTCATAGGACCTATTTTACTAAATTAATCTTGTTTAGCTTTAATAAATTCAGATTTATTATCCTGCATATTTTTAAGGCTATTTTTAGAAATCTGATAAGGTTTAAAAATTGGATTTTTAAGTTTATTATTTGAAGAAACTATAGTTATAGAAGGTTGTTTTTGAATATGTCTTTCTATTCTCAAGTTGTTTTCCTATGTTATTTAAATTGGTATTAGTATAATTATTCTCAGTACAACTATATTTTTTATATTTGTTTTATCACAAACTCCTGGAGTTTTAATAGGAATAACATCAATTTGCTTTGATTTAGAACATTAAGTTAAATACAATTGCTTTATTTGATACAAAGTCATTTAAATTGTATAAAATCCGGTATAGTTCCCGAAAAATTCCAAAAATAACTAATGAAAGGTTATCACCGCAAAACAATTCAAAACTTAGTGTTAATTCCAAAGTCAAGCTTCAATTATAAATAATGGAATTTCTTTAAAATCTTTATTTATTCTTGTTAATGATATACATCATACGATTATTCTAGGAACACCTTTTATAAATCTCATAACGACATATACCGTTGGTGAAAATGCTATTTCCTTTGAAACTAATCACAAAACTTTACACTTTGATTTTCTTGAAAAATCTAAAATGAGAAACCTTAATATGATAAAAGCCTATTCAATTCATAAAAATACCATTAACAATCTCATACGAGAAAAGAGTTCTTATTTAGAAAATATAAAAATGATATTTCATTCAAAAGAATTGATAATTCTATTAAAACTACCATACTTTTTACTAATTTATCCATTAAGAAAATACGATTTACCTTTTAATAAATTAATTACAATTTTGATGCGAGATGGACCCACCAACAAATCTACTTACAAATTTGGAGATACTATACTTCATCAATACCCAAGTAACCTTACTTTTCGTAGCGGACACGGTACCAAGCTAGCATAAGATCATCAAGTTTTGCTTGATAACCTCTATAATAGCGAGAAATGATAAAAATTACCAACTTAGAAGTCTAAATGCTTTAGAATGGTATTTTACCTATAGAAGTGGATTTCAATACTTTGTCATTTTAAAAGAAAAAACCATAGGGATTCTCAAAACATGGTCGATGGTTGCATCAACCATAGATATCCCAAATCCCATTTTTTATGGATTCCAAACTTTTGAAGAAGCAATAATATTTGCTAATGAAAATCTTGGGGAAAACACTTTCTGGATAGAAAATCAAAATGAATTTATAAATAGAAGGATCAATGAAAAAATATTAACAAATGATGTTCCACTTGATCCTGTAAGAACTTTCTTTTTTCCTAATCAACAAATTGAAATTCTTCCAAAATATATAAAAGAACTAATTTTTGAAAAAGCCCAAGAGACTTTTCAGAAAAAAGAAGAAGAAATTCACAAATTCCTCAATTTAGCAGCAATAGGAAAGTTAGATATCAGAGGTCTAAAAATATACCATGATTATTATCATAGCAGAATAGCAGAATGTACAAGACAATGCCTGTTAAATCCTCGCTATCGATGCTCATGCACACTAGATTACAATATCAATAAATGTGTGATTGACTTCGAAAAATTCCTAATCTCTCATCCTAGAGGAATCAAATACCCGGGTGGCAGACTCACTATCCAAACATTATTAGACTTCGGTCTAATTGATTTTATTATTTTCAAAACAAATGACAAACTCTTGGAAGAAAGTTTTCTGGGAGAAAAACTTAAATCCATCGTTCAAAAATATCGATCCTCATTTCTTCCTGATGAAGCCTGGGTTTGTGCCAATATTGAATCCAAATCTCCTGAATGGATTCAAAATAGATTTGAACCTGCCAAACATGTTATATTCCTAGAAGGTATTCTAGTTGAAGATCCCCCTTTTGATTCACACTTTCATGGATACAATTACAAATTAAAATGCCACAGCTCCCTAAGAACACGAGATAAAATGGATGGAGATCCGGACACTAGCAAAAGACCTTTTCGAAGGAAGCAAACTTGAAACAAATATTGGGATACTAGACTTGTATTCCAAAGTAAGATTTATAAAATATATTTGGAAAATAAGAATGATAAAAATACCAAATCTTTCTATATTCCAATAAGCTCAAAACAAGCCACCCAGAGCTTGTTGATTGGTATAAAACAGAAGAAAATCCGGAATGGGCGCTCACGTACAAATCGAGAAGATGAACAACTAACGACAATCCGGAATGGATATCCGAATCTGGTCGGAAGATGAACAACTAACGCATGATTCCCGGAAACAACAGGAATAGAAGAAGAAGAAAACATTGTTAACCAAATGGAAGGTTAAAAATTCCGGCAATCATTCCGAAAGCGGAAAGCCATCTATATCAAGAAGAAATGGCATTCTCGTCAAGCTGCTTTGATGATATCTTAGAACGAGATAAATTAAATGTATTTGTAAATATATATATAAAAAAAATCGAAATCTTGTAGCAATTTGATGTCGAAACAACACTGTAGCTCTTTGTAGCAATGTGATTTATGAGAATACTATTCAAACACCAGAAAGGTTCTTCTTTGTATCGTGAGAAAACTAAAAATTCCTAAAAATCCTTAGAAAAATCTATAAATATGGGGATCCCCCTCACAATGAGGGCAAGTTGTTTAGCATCCAAAGCAAGAAAGAAAGCTTGAAGAAAAAACCTCTCCAAGTGCAAATCCTCTTCATTTTTAGATTTTAGAAACTTTCCAAATTCAAAAAAAATTTAGAGAAGCTTTCAATTGTCTTTAGGCAAGCTTCATTTTTAGTTTTTAGTTTTTGAAGATCTAGCTTCCATCTCCAAGGAAGCATTGTATGAAGGTGTAAATTCCAAATTCCAAAATCAGAAAAGGTTTGATTTAATATTATGTCTTTTAAATTCATGTTCATGGCCGGTTTAACCGCCTAAGTTTTAATTTTGTCTTTAAATTCTTGTCTTTCAATTCATGTACATGGTCGATTTAACCGCCTAATCTTATAAATTCCTTGTTCTTACTTGATCCGTGGAGACCCTTGCAAAAGTATCCTTGAGAGAAACTGGGGGTAACTCGATCAAGATATATATAAATATAATTAGTATATATATGATATATATAATTAGTATAAATATATAATTAGTATAATATATATATATATATATTTCGTTTATGCTTTATTATAATATATATATATAAAAATATAAATATATTATATATATATATATATTTCTTTTATGCTTTGTTATTTTTTTGCATTTCATTTAAATACATTTATTTCTTCTATCATGTCTTCTTTCTCTTGTTTATTTTCCTCCCTACGATATATATATATTGTGATGTTTAATTCATATTCTTGGTCTTTTTGATGATTCCAAAGGGGGAGAAATATTTCATAAGCTCATATCACAATGGCAAGGTGAATGAGCTAGAAAAAGCTCACAAAAAAAGCTCTTTGGTAAAAAAAGTTGTTTGAAAAAGCTAGAACTTTTTGATATATGGCATTTTCTCACTAAGAAAAAGCTCTTCAAGTTACAAGTTGTGCTATATTGTTTTTTGAATCTATTGAGCTTAGTGACTAATGATTTTTGTTGACAAGGGGAGTCTTTAAGTTCTATATCTTTTAAGCTATATTGAAAAGGCTAAGCCTCTAGCTTATAAGTTCTCAATTTTTTTTTGTTTTATTGCTTAGCATGTTGATAAGAGGAAGTTTTAAAACTTGTTTTTGAAAAACATTTGCTCCTCTCCCTTATGGATTTTTGTTTTGATTTAAATCGGATAGATTATTTTGACTAGAAAAGCTTCTTCGCTCTCTTAAAATTATTTTGGGTTGTAATCATCAAAAAGGGGAGTTTGTTAGAAAAATATTTTTATTTTGATTTTGATGATTTCATATAAATGAGTTTTATACTAAAACAGTACTTCTAAAAGTTGTCCAAATACTTCAAAACATTTCAAATGATTTTTACTAAGTTTTTTGAAGTACTTCTTGAACTTTATTTTTATAAAAATCGGAAAACCTCTACGTACTGAGGTCGATCGATTGCCTGCTGGGGAGGCCCGTACCTGAATAATTTTAAAACTTGACATAAACCAGAGAGCTGGAAGCAAGTAGGGCGACTGGTGCCTGAAGGTTTAATTTTGTTTCAAAGTTCTCTGTTTCTCGAGCTAACGGTCAATATTCAGAACAACCAGTCGCCATGTATAGCGACGATCACCCTGAAAATGACCACCACCATATTGGCGAATCGTATCAAATCTTGATCCAATGGTTTAAACTTTCGAATTTTATACATAGCGACTAGTTGCCCTAAGCTTTTTGACAGCAAAATCTATCTGTTGCTTAAGCAGTTATCAGCAAAAATCATTTTATGA
Source organism: Rehmannia glutinosa (assembly GCA_016081115.2). NCBI lineage: Eukaryota > Viridiplantae > Streptophyta > Magnoliopsida > Lamiales > Orobanchaceae > Rehmannia > Rehmannia glutinosa. The sequence goes on along the minus strand of JABTTQ020002514.1, from coordinate 664,147 downwards.
TTTCTTAACCATTTTTTTTAGATCTTTTAATTCCTCTTTTGCAGACAAAATTCAAATTGGAGGAGCCTATGTTGGAAATCAAATCTTGAAGCTCTCTTATAAGTAGTTGAAGAAATCGAAGGATCAATACAACACATCAATCTACAATCACAACAAGAAAATCAGCAAATTTCTCAAAGCTTCCACTTTCATATTCTTGTTGTATTAAGCAGAGCACGATACTTTCATATTTAGTTTGATAGGCTTTCTTTCTTGATTACACTTATATTTTTGAGTTGTATTATTTCATTCAAAGTGTAATCTTGATTGTACTTGTAAAATCATCCAAAATAAGATATACTTGTTGAGTGTTCTTTTGGCAAGAACACACTTGGTTGATTCATAGGTGTTGAAGAGTTTGGTGCTCTTCATAGAGGTGACTAGAAGATTTTGGTGCTCTTCTAAGTTGGTGTTGTTAGGAGAGTATGGTACTCCTCAAGATAAAAGTTGTAATTGTTTGGTGTCAATTAATAAATATTTTTCTTTCGAAATCCATTCGGATATACCGGGTGGTAGTGCACGTAGGCCCTAGGTGAGTTGAAACACTATAAATCATTGTTTATTGATTTATTTTTTGTACTTCATTTTTCATCGTCTTCATATTCTAAAATGAGGGCATAAATCGAAAAATCGGGAAAATCTATTCACCCCCTCTAGATTTTCGTAGCCACTTGGACTTCCCCTCCCCTCCCCCCTTCCATGCTTCATGATGGAGGGCCAATGAAGGTCGATCTCTTGTGACGTCCGAAGATGGTTGGAAATTCTGGTCCAGCGTAGAGGCGAGACAGAGCTATATGGAGGTGAGTTGGAACTGGGTAGGCGATGGACTGCAGCAATAGATTTGGGTGAGGGAGAGACATGTTTATGTTCTTTTATTTTTTTGTTTTCGTTTTTTTGGCTTTTGTCTATGTTTTGTTGCAATTTTCTTGTGTTTTTGTTGGAGTCTTTGTTTTTTGGTTGATTTGCGAAACTCGTAGGCGGGTTAGTAGTTTCTGTCTAGTAGGCGTGATGTAGCTCGTGCTCGGATTTGTTCGAGTTGGGTCTCGCTTGAAGAGTGCTTTAGTCCTCATTTTGGAGGTGGTTTAGTCTCCTATCAGAGTGCTTAATTTTCTTTTGTTTTGTGTTTTGTTGTTTTTTATTTTAGCTGTTTCTTGTTTTGCTCCCTTAAAAAATGACGGTTATTCCTCTCGCAAGGAGCTCTCCCCTTGACATGTATGTATGTTCAAGGTGGTCATTTTGCTTGGATTAATGTGTAATTTTATTTAGAGTAATGAATATATTTTTATCATTTCAAAAAAAAATCGTAAATGATGACATAAAGTTGGAACATTAAGAGGAGGCATTCACTACATCAAACTAGATTGTCAGAATTTACAAGGTGAAGCTTGGTGATCCTATCTTTCTCTCTCTCTCTCTCTAGAGAACGCATTGCATGAGTAAAAAAGTGGAAAAATGTATATTCATAAACAAGTCTTCTATTAGACGGTTTGACGGAACTAATCTGTTATTTCAACCCAACCCGTCTTGGCATATTGAATTATTATATATATATATATCCAACCAAAAGAAACGGAAAACAAAACACTCACGCCACTCCTTGTCACAACATCAAACATTCCCTCATGCTTTGGCTCTTCTGTTCAACATCGGGCTCAACTTTCAGGCGTGAATTTTCAGTTTCAGGCTCACTCAAAGAAACTACAGCCTTTGTGTTTGTGGATTTTGTGGTAAAAAAGATAATACAGGTTGTTTGTGTGAGATGATCGAGAGCCAGAGCGAGAGAGAGAGAGAGAGAGAGAGAGAGAGAGAGAGAGAGAGAGAGAGAGAGAGTGGAACATAAAAGAAAGATTGATTTTTGAGTGAGAAAAGGGTGTTGGAGTTTGATTTTGAGAGTTTTGGTGTAAGAGAAGAATAGAGAGAAAGACATATGCCATTCTTGAGTTTGAAAAATTATGAGCTTTTGGAAAGAGTGGATTTTCTTGATTGCTTTGGGGAGAGCGAGTAAATCTCATTATCTTATCATTTCGAGTCATTTGGAGTCTAGTTATCTACCCCAATGATTTTATGGGCACATTTTGATTTTTTTATATCTTATTAAGATGAGATGACTTGGATTTGAGAATGATTTCAAATCCGCTACAAGTTTTTAAAAAAAACAAGGAAAAACTAAGAAAGGGACTGTTAAAACTTTTTTGGAGAAAAATTAATACTTTCTAGAGGAGCTATTAATATTTTTTAGGCGAAAAACAAATACTTTTTAGGGGGCTACTAAATACTTTTCAGTGTGACTACTAATACTTTTGGGGAAACTACAAAATATTTTTAAGTGAGACTAATAATGCGTTTTTGGAGAATTACCAATATTTTTCAGTGAGACTATTAATACTTTTTGAGGAAGCTACTAAATATTTTTCAGTAGGACTGTTAATACTTTTCATTATGACTGTTAATACTTTCATAGGGAACTACTAATACTTTTCAGTGGAACTACTAATACTTTTTAAGGAAAAATAAGACTTTTTTGGAGAATTACTAAATACCTTTCAGGGAAAAACTAATACTTTTCAGGAGAAATACTAATACATTTTCGGGGGACTACTAATACTTTTGAGGAAAAAACCTAATTGTTTGAGGGGTCTACAAAAATACTGGGGGGGGATTATTAATACTTTTCAAGATGACTACTAATACTTTTTATGGAAAAAATTAATAATTTTCAAGGCCTTAATTAACATATTAAAAATCTGTTTAAATATGCAATGACACAAACCTAAAATAAATCATTTTAACTATATCATATATAAGGGGCAACCAAAATAATTAACTACCCAAAACCACCCACAAAAATGGGTAAAAGTTACGAGTAGAAGCCACTTAAAACCACCTAACAACCAACACTATCTTTTTCAAAATTGGAAGACCACAAAAAAAAGAGAAAAAAAAATAGAAATGGATTAATGCAGTGTGGGGGCCCACCCCAAGTTCTCCAAGTCCGATATGCCGCTGTTTGTAGGGGTGTTCAATTAACCAATTTTTTTGGTTAATCGTTAACCGAATCAATTCAGTTCGGTCGGTAACCGAATTATTTCGGTTTGGTGAATGATTAAAGGTTTTGAAGAAGTTCGGTTATCGGTTAATTTGGCTAAAAAAATTTCCGTGAATTATATTTATTTATTTATATCATGTATTATATATACAACATATATTTTTTATTTTAAAGAAATTTCAGTTAATTCAGTTAACCAACCGAATTAACCGAAATATAATTCGGTTTGGTTAAATAGGGGTGTTCATTCGGTTAATTCAGTACATATTGCGGCCTATTTACTTTTATGAGTTCGGCCATGGGCTACACGTTCCTCCTCTCAGAGTCCTCCATGTGACTAATGTTTTATTACTTGAATTTGGGTTTGGATTCGTCTGACGGATTTTGACCCATGAGATGGTCTAACATGAGTTTTTTCCATGTATATTCATATATCTTCAGTTCATGATTTACAGATAAAGGAAACATCACAAATATCATTCTTAGGTAGCATTAACTGAAATGAAATTTGTTTTGATGCACAATGAAATTGATTTAAATTTTCTATTGGAAACAAAATAGTCCAAGACTTACATTGTGCTTAAAAATGTCTGTAAATAGGCAGGACATCACATTTGTTTAGATGATTAAACTTGAGCTATCTTGTTGGTAGGCTGTTGCTATTTATCTTATGAGCCACTTTCATCATCTCATTTGTGGCCTTAACCCCTTCCAACCCTAAATAGAGGGAAAAACCAGCTTATAACAGAAACTGAATGGATTTAATTCAGAACTTAGCCACTCAATTGCCTCTCAATAATTTTTAGGAATATTTACAAAAACAAAAACTAAGGTTTGGGGTAATTACACGAACTCACCTAGAGAAATTTTAAGATTACAAAAATACCAGGAGGTTTTAATTAAGTCTTATAACTTTATCCAAACCGTTAGTTAATTGACAAATTTCGCTCACAACCTCACATCATCAACTACAATTACATCACTCAAACTTTTCATCTTATATTTTATAATTACATCTCTCAACTTTTTAAATATTACAAAAAGTCGACGAAAAATTGAAGGATGTAATTATAAAATATTTGACGGCATCGACAAATTCCGTCAAACCAACTAATGGTTGGGAATTTTTGGATTTAAAATAAACTTAAAGGGGTTTTTTTAATTTTTTAAAACAAATTATCTTATTTTTATATTTTAATTTTACAGATTTTAAAATAATTTTTTGAATTTTTATAAAATTTTTTAATAAATTTAAAATAATTTTAAATGTTATTGAAACAATTTTTACAAAATTTTTAGATAAATTTTCAGATTTTTCAAATATAATATTTTCTATTTATTTTTTTATTTAATTAATTTTGAATAAATACCAAAAAACCCATAAAGTTTCAAAAAGTTACAAGTAACACATGAAGGTTTCAAGTTTTTTGACCTAAAATTAGAACTTTTGAATCAATATGAGACTAAAGGTGTTGAAAATTTTCGAATGGGACCAAAAATGCAAAAATTGAGTCGGGCTAAAAGTCTTGGACCTCTTTTTTGGGAGGAACCAACCCATGTTTAAAAATACATTTGATTTGGCTTCTCATTTTTTTGCCTTCTCATTTATTTAAGAAAAAAAAAGGCTAAAGCACTTTAAAACCCATAAGCCCAATCCAATTATTACACAAAAATTAGGGCAAAATCAGTTTTTCCTCCAGCCCAGGCACACCGATAATTTTGCGGGAGAATCAGAGAACACGATTCTTTCTGGAGAGTTTTTCTTCCATTTGCTGTGGAAATTGAAGGTAAGTTTTATTCGAGTCTTTCTTTTCTTCTTTCTTATGCCTTCCTTCTTCTTCTCCTTTTTTTCTTTCCTTTTTTTTTCAAATCATGGCATTTCTGCTCCTCCCCCCCTTTTTTTTTTGGCGATTTATGCTCCTTTTATCCTAGAAGACTCGGCCTTTTTCAAATTATAAAATTTGCCTAATAGCAAAAAGCAACCTTTTTTTTAATTTATTCTGCAGACTGTGTACTATTGTAATATGGAGAGTGGAAGTGCCTCGCAACTGGAAAACTCTTTGATGCTTTTGTTGTTTGGCTAATGAGTTGTTACGTTTATGTCGTTGTTGGTGCATATGGTTTAATTTTATAGTGAATGGTTATGTTTTTGATATTTGAGAATATTATAGTGTTATAGATATATTTCCAAAATTTTGTGCCTTGCTCGAGTCAGGCGAGCGCTTTTTGCGCCTCCTGCCTCGGGCGAATTGATTTTTTCAACGCCTTTAGTGCGCCTTACGCTTTGACTACCTTGCCCAGACAGCTACATACCAGATAACTGAAGCAAGATAAAAACCAGTTCATAGATCATTCCTTCGATTAGACATCCTTGAAGCTGGAAAAGAAAGAAAAAAAAAAAAGCAAAATATTTGAAAAATTAAAAAAATATAATTTTTTAACAATTATATCAAATTTAATTTTTGAATTTTTGGATTATTTATTATCAAAACGTGAAAGCAATTGTTTTTAAAACAAATGGACTTTTTTTTATAAATGTTCTAGCAGCTTTTAAAATAATTTTTTGAGAATAAATTTTTTAATCAAATCCTCTGAAAATAATTTTTAAGATGAGATCAGAAACAATTTTCTTGTTATTCAGACTAAAGCTGTCACATTTTGAAATATAATATTTTCTGACATAAAATGACGTTTTCGGGGACTAAATGTGGCTATTATCTCCCTATAAAGTTCCACTGTAAGTGCAGCTAATATAAAGAAAAATAAAATATTTAAAAAGCGCACATGTAATGCTTCTAGACATTCATAAAAACATCAAGCTGGAAATACTCGATACTTTCCAGAATCTGAACTGAGGGGTGAACACATTCTTTCAGGAGTTGAAATTTCATGCACTTCATTAATTTTTGCCTTCTCATTTAAACTAGTGAAGAAAACTTCTCTTGGAAATTTGGATGACAAAACCCATAGAATCCAATTATCCTCACAAAATGGGGAGAAAAACTTTTTTCCTCCAGCCCAGGACTCATAATTTTGCGAGAATCCAAAACCACCTCTATTCTTTCTGGAGAGTTTTTTCTTCATTTGAAGGGGAATGAAGCTAAGTTTTATTCGATGAAAGGATTCTTTTTCTTATGTTTCCTTCTTCTTCTCCTTTTTTTCTTTCTTTTTTTTTTTCTGGCGATTTCTGCTCCTTCCCCCCTTTTCTTTTTATTTAAAATGTTTTTATTATGAAGACTCGGCCTTTTCCTCTTTCTTTTGGCTAATAGCAAAGTAGCAACCTTTTTTTTAATTTATTCTGCAGACTGTGAACTATTGTAATATGGAAAGTGGAAGTGGGTGCAACTGGAAAACTCTTTGATGCTTTTGTTGTTTGGCTAATGAGTTGTTACGTTTATGTCGTTGTTGGTGCATATGGTTTAATTTTATAGTGAATGGTTATGTTTTTGATATTTGAGAATATTATAGTGTTATAGATATATTTCCAAAATTTTGTGCCTTGCTCGAGTCAGGCGAGCGCTTTTTAGCGCCTCCTGCCTCGGGCGAAATAGCGACCTTGTCGCCTAAAGAGTGCCCCTTTCTCTTTCCATCCCGTCTACCTTGCCCAGACAGCTACATACCAGATAACTGAAGCAAGATAGAAAACCAGTTCATAGATCATTCCTTCGATTAGACATCCTTGAAGCTGGAAAAAGAAAGAAAAGCAAGGGGGTCATTCACATCCTCGTTAACAAAAATATAATTCACTGGAGAATTATATCAAAGTAAAAATTGGAATTCTAGGATTATTTATTAAACAAAACAAAAAGCAATTGTAAGAAAGAAATGGACTTTTTAGAAATGTGCAAATCAGCTACCTGGCTTGAGAATAGATGCCAATAATCAAATCCTCTGACAAATATATCCCACTTAAGATGAGATCATGAAGTTGTTCTTGTTATTCAGACTTCCTACACAGCTGTCACATTTTGAGGGCAGCACATTTATTGGAAATGACGTCCGGGGACTCAGTGTGGCTATTATCTCCTATAAGGTTCCACTGTAAGTGCAGCTAATATACAAGAAAAATAAAATATTTAAAGATTTTCACATGTAATGCTTCTAGACATTCATAAAAACATCAAGCTGGAAATACTCGAAACTTTCCAGAATCTGAACTGAGGGGTGAACACATTCTTTCAGGAGTTGAAATTTCATGCACTTCATTAATCCTTTCAGAATTAAACTCAGTGAAGAAAACTTCTCTTGGAAATTTGGATGACATTGCAATTTGCATGAGGTGAGAAATAAGCCACAGGCTTGTAATGTACCAGTTCAAAACAAGGAAGAGTGAACCATATTTCTGTGCCAGTTTAGATCCATTGTCAGAATATCCATCATCCTTCATAGTCCTCCATTACTACGTACCCTCTCAAATGTCCTAAATCAAAGAAAGCTGGCAAGAAAAAGAAGGGGCCAGGGAACACAACCAATATAGCTCATTTATCATAAATTGCCCCGAGATCTTGGAATGCCCATGAAATTTTTGCAGGATATTTAGTTATTTTGGATAGTGAAAAGCTTCCATCATATTCTCAAAATACATAAAGAAGAGAACATCAACCCTATATACTAAATGAAAAAACAAATATGAAACATGTCATCACCTCACTATTCTGAGACATGTGTGAACTCTTCATTCTCTCAATTCAACATGGCGGCTTCATATTTATCTATGCGGCAACTATATTATATATATTTTTCATATTTTATATAGATAATCTAAAATATAACAAATAATCCAAAATCAAGAAATCAAGATTCTATCTATACAAATTTATTATAATCTAAAAGGTAAATAATAATCAAAAATCAAAACTTTTATCTATATAATGTAAACTATTGATCTATATAATTTAAAAAAGTACTACTCTAAAAAAATGGAAGATCAAATATACTATCTACACAGTTTATTATAATCTTTTTTTTCCCGAAACGATAGAACATAACATTAAACTCGAAAGAAATTTACAGTGGGTGGTCAACTGACCAAGAATCCTCTTGGAAACAAGAACAAAAACCTCCAAGTAGAACCCGAGAGATCCATCAGAAAAGATGGTCTAAGACAGTGAAGGACTTGGCAATATGACATAGCATCAAATCCTAACATCAATCCAACACAATCCCAACAAAAACAAAAACAAAAACAAGGTCAAGCATACATTTTATCAATTGAAACTGATACAATACAATAAACAAATGAACTTGATCTTGAAACAGAGGCCAAAATCCACAACTTGAAAGCCCTTTCACCAACCACACGGCACTGATGTAAACATCCTACCAAATCCGCTAGAACAGGACATGAACAACAACTTCAGATCATCATTCCATCAAACACCCAACTAAAACTCCGAAAATCGGCTAGAAGATCAAATTTTCAACAGAACACTTCATCTGTGCACATTAACTCAGATCCATATTCCTATTGCAGCTTCCAAATGTAGTCGGCTTCAATCATCCGCCTCAAAAAAAAAAAAAAATACAAAACACCCAAATCTGATACTAACAATCAACAAAAGCGGAAAAAACAAGAAAGACAAAGAAAGAAAAAAAAAACAAACAGAAATAAAAACAAAAGACCCAAGAAGGGAAACAAAAACTCCCATGGATGGAGACAACAACTCTCATAAAGAGAGACACAAACACTCCCAAGAAGAGAGACACAAAGCAAACAACAAGAAAAAGAAAAAGGAGAGAAAAAAGGTTGGTTCCCCCATCCTCTCTAATGGAGGAATGGAGGAAGAAGAGAAAAACTTACACAGACGGCTAGGAGAGAAGGGGGAGAGTTAGAGAGAGAAATTTTTGGGCTGCTAGGGTTTTTGCATTAACAAACATGTTTTCATATAATCTAAAAAGTAAATAATAATCAACAAATCAAAGCTTCTATCTATACAATCTAAACATTCTATTTATATACAATTAACTAAGTGATTCTTTAAACGCCAAAATAAAAATGTAATTAAGAATTAAAAATTCACGTCATTTTGACAAGCCAAAATACCAGGAAAAAAAAAGCTCAAATTTAATATAATTAGCAAAAATCCCGTGTAACACACGTGTGTTTTTCTAGTGTATATCTAATTTAAAGGATGATACTGAAAAAATATTGCAGTTATAGGATAAAACACAGTAAATACAGAAGGTGATAGCGAGTTGAGACATACCATTCTTGCTTTCCGGTCTTAATAAAACACATGGGTAGCAGCAGGAACTGATGTAGCAACAATGCTAAGACACGAGCATATTCGATGACAATTCTGTTTCAAAACAACATATTCGATGACAATTCTGTTTTAAAACAACATATGTTTAGATTGTTCATAAATCTAATTTTAGGAGTTAGTTTTATAAGCCAAATTTTTAAACGAATATCAACCCAAAAGACAGTGCTGCTCAGTGTTAGCCCTTTCTTCTCCATCTCTCTATTAGCTAGCTAAAGTTGAATCGAATTTCCTGCATTTGCGAGAGGTACGCCGCCGCCGTATGATGTTTGCCATTTCTCGTCTTCCCCTTTACCTTTTATCTGTGACAGTAATCTAATTTATTTCGCATCTGTTAAATCCTGAGACTTTTTTTTTTATTTGACAGATTGAAGCCCTGGTGAAAGATGTCGTATATGAGAGGAGATTTGCTCGCAAAAACTCGGAAACTTGTTAAAGGATTCGCTAAAGCAGAGCCTGTATGGCTTAAAGCCATGGAAAAGTACGCTATTATCTTATCTTTTTTTTTCAGTTATTTGCTGAAATGGTAATGTTGTTGGGGAATTGTGATTATTTTTGTCCTACATTTTGTTATTTAGGGCGCCACCTGCTACATTTCCGCGCGCAGAGAATAAGCTTAGGCCGATAAGCTTGCCGGAGGATACTTATGTGAATAAGTTTTTTCAAAAGCACCCGGATTCTAAGTTTGAAGATGCTATCAGGTATTTGGCTTGATCCTTTTTGTGATTCTTATGCAATATTTGGTGTGAAGTTTGTGTTTTTGGTTAAATTTTTACTTTATTTTATGGACAAAGGAGATAATAAAGGATGAAAATATGGTGTTTGGTTGTGAAGTTGTTGACCAGAGAAGATTCCAACTTTATGTGTATCATCAGTGTATACCACTTGGACTACTGGCTGCCAATCTTGTGGAATTTTGAAATTATTGATTAGGATGCTTACTTTTGCAGTGATATCTGTTTGGAAAATAAATCGGCTGGTTCAGCTTTTGAGTGCTAACGCAGTTTAGTGATTTGACAAGTTTTATGGTGCTGCCACGAGCTTAGTTCAACTCAACGTAGCTTGGTATTTCCTTATTTAGCTATCGATGAGCTAGATTTATGCAAAATTACAGCTAATGCAGAAAGAGTAGATTTGGGCTTTAGGACTAGCAGATATGTAGGCATAGCTATTGTTCCTATATTCCAACTTATGCATGTGCCTTCTAGAAAAGTTGAAAAATGAGATCTTTGGAAAATTGCAAACGATTTTTCTTGTATTTTTAATTTCAAAATGGAATGCAACTATTTGTTAAAAGAGCTTGTTAAATAGGGATCATCATCTGGTAATAACTGCAGTCAACTTTCCTAATCGAACATGCTCAATGTTATGATTTGTGATCTCCCTTTTCTTTGGCCCCTGTTGATAATATGTCCCTCTTAGTACAATAGAAAAATGAATTGGGAAAATTATCTATAGTTACATTTTTTGATTTGAAAGAGGGAACATAAGTTAAAAAGAAATATGAAACACGTCAATCTCATGGCTGATTCATGATATGCGGAAGCAAGTGGGGCATCCCCATAGGTAGAGAAGCATGTTTGTTGAGCTATTAAGTTTTTCGTTTATTTTCTTTGAAGTGTACGCAGCCGAGACCTAAAGAACTTAGAAAACTTTGTTCAAGTCTATTGTAGAACTTAACCATGTGAATCTTTTAACAAATATTTCTCGTTTGCTCGTATTATTGTGTGAGTGAATACTATTTAAATTCATAAAAAACAAAAGAAATGTGTTGGATGGTCACCTTGCATGGCCACCAGGCCGTTCGCCTTTTGTCGCTTAGGCGATCATGCCATGAATTGTCGCCTATCGCATTGATAACTTTGAAACGGACACATTTTCTGTTTCCAAACTATTGCACCAAACCTATTATGTCAAATGATTAACCTTTCGAATCTATTTATCTCTGCACATTTTCACTTCTACACGTTGCAACAGGATTACTGGTTTTGATCCACCTGCAGCCCGTGTATTTTCTTGGAGGGTGCTTGAGTTAAAGGAGCAGGGGGTTAGCGAGGAGGAAGCTATGGCCGTCGCTGATGTATGTATATTTTCTTGTCTCTTATTTTCCTAGGACAAGTCACTTTTTATGTTATTTCTCACTTAGTGTGGCAAAATAAAGAACCCCAAACTTGTAATAACCACTCAAGATATGTTTTCCCTGGACTTCAATGGTTACTTTTGTGGTAGATGGAATATCGGGCGGAAAGAAAAGCCAAAAAGAAGGCATATGCCCGGCTGAAGCAAATTGCACGGCTTCAGGGCAAAAGACCCCCTCCAAATCCATATCCAAGTGCCATCAAGGAGATTCAGGCTGAAGAAAGAAAGTTTGTTCGTGACCGTTTCTATAATCCTCAGACGCTTCATATTGTGGATAAACTGAGAGAGGACAGGGCTCAAGAGATGATTGACAGAAGAAGATGATTCTTTGGCTAGTCATGTGGCGGTACTATTCAAAGCTATCTAATATCTGAGCTAACTTTAGTTTAATATATACTCCAGTGGATTTGGAAACACCTCAGTTTGAGTGGGTCAGAATTTCTGAAAAATTCAAAAAATAGATTCATCAATCTAGCATAATGAAACAACCAGAATAGTCTTGCTATGTTTCAGTTTTTTCCTCCCGGACCAATATTTGATTTCAGTTTTTCCTTCAGGTCATCGTTTATTTTTTAATGAGTGCTTCAGTTCAAGTTTGTGTAGAATTGGTGCCTATCTGATGCCAATGAATTAGCATTGTAATAGTTGGTGGTCTGGAATAAATTGGACATCAATTATGGGTTTCTTTGGTGTAACTGCTATAAAATCTATCTTGTAATTGAAGTGGGCCTAGCTCAGGATCCTTTGTTGAGTATGTTCTATATGTCGGGCTTTCTAGAACCTGAACCTGTATTCTTGCCTATTTGACACACCATTTTTAAGAAGGGATAATTACCAAACAAAAAAAAAAAAAGCAGTTTGAACTAATTAAGAAAAAGAACAAAGGTTTTTGAAAATTGCAAAACACCCTTAAGGGTTGATTCTGTCTTATAATTTTATTATTTATAGAAACATTATAGTTATCCTTAAATGTAAGTCAGAATCAAACATGTGGTTTTTTTTTGTAATTTTGATACATCTCTGTTTTTTTTTTTTTTTTTTTTTTTCCAGTTAGCCCAAACTGTTGGCTAGGAAAATTTTGATGCAGTAGTGTGGATGGCATGATGTTAAGAACTTTCTAATTATAAAAAACTTATGGTTTAATGCCAAATAAACAAACCTGAACAACATATAAAGAAATTTGTTTTGAACTTGTTCTGTCCACATCAGCTACCTATGTTCGAACGATCTTTGTTTATTTGAAGCCAACTAGAACCAGGCATTTTCTTGATATCCCTATTCTCTATCCACTGTCTCAGTGTCCCAGCCTTGTTCCAATTCTCAAAATCAGCAAATGTATTGGACAACAGCACATACGTCGAAGGATCATTCTCATCGATAGCAAACGCGTTTTCTGCTGCGTATTTTGCAGTCTCTACATCACCATGGAGCCGACAAGCACTAAGCAATGTTTGCCAAATAACAACACTCGGTCTAAACGGCATTTCATCAATTAACTTTTCCGCTTCTTTAATACGTCCCGCCCGGCCAAGAAGATTCACCATACAAGCATAATGATCTTCTCCAGGGCTAACACCATAGTCATTCCTCATGGAAGAGAAATATTTAAGTCCTTTATCCATATACCCTCCTTGGCTACATGCATATAGCACACATATGAAAGTAATATAATTAGGTTCTTCTCCTTCAAGCCTCATTTCTTCGAACATTTCAAGAGCTTCTTCGGAAAGCCCATTCTGCGCGTACCCCATAATCATCGTTGTCCAAGAAACCACAGAACGTTCGCTCATTGATCTGAAAACCTTTAATGCAGCGTCCATGCACCCACATTTTGCATACATGTCGAGCAATGCATTGTCTACGCACACATCAACTTGGTCCCTTAGTTTAATCGTAAGGCCTTGAATTTTCTGCCCTTCCTCCAAACTTGCCAAGTTGGCACACGCGTTAAGGCCGGTAGCAAGAGTAAATTTATTAGGCTTAACACCGGCCCTTCTCATTTCATCGATCACCTTTAGTGCATCAATTGGCTGCCCACAATTCAAACACCCTGCTGCCATTTGAGTCCAAGAGCAAACATCTTTCATGGAAATCTCATCAAAGGCTCTAAAACCATCGATAAGCCTTTGGGTTTTCAAGTACATGTCCACCAAAGCATTCCCCACACATCTTTCACTCCCATGACCCGATTTCACTAGGAAGGCATGAACTTGTAACCCCATTTCAAGATTCGATAGCTCGGCCATCCCGGTGAGAACCGTAGCGAAAGTGAACTCGTCAGGTTTTATCCCTTCACTTGTCATCCTATGCCAAAATTTTGGTATATCATCACAACTAAATTTTAAAAAACCATCGAATATGGCATTCCATGACACGATATCCTTATCAAAACACCCGTTGAAAACTTTAATAGCTTCATCTAACATGCCATGCCTTATCAAAGCAGTCAAAAAAGCATTTACTAAGTACACATTACTCTCAAAACCAAGCCTAATTATCAATGCATAAATTTGAAGGGCACAAGTTAAGTCTAATCTTTCAGTGAAAGAGCAAGCATGGAGCGCACTGACAAAAGTAAACTCGTTTGGCCTAATGTTACTAGTGTGCATATCTGAAAAGAGAGAAACTGCTTCAGTCGGAAAACCCTTTTGCACAAAACCTGCAATGAGGACCGTCCACGACACCACATTCTTCTCAGGCATTTCGTCAAACAGTCGGAGACCATTCCCAATGTCACCCAATTTCACATATGCATTCACCAAATGGTTGTGGATGAATAAAGAATCTGACTCAACTTTGGATGTTTTGATGAGTTGCGCATGAATTGTTTTGGCTTTTCTTAAGTTTGAAGTTTCGACACATTGGCGCAAAGTGCTAGCATAGCTGGTGGTTACTGTGTGAAGCTTCTTCAGTTGAGAAAGTAACATCAGTCTGTATGTATATATATATATATATGCTATGCGCACGTTGATAACATATGGTGGGCAAATTGAAGTTGGATAAATTAAACTTATTATTGGACTCTTTTTCAGAAATCCTCACTAAACTGATTCGTTTCCTGAGAAAACGTATTCACTAAACTGCTTGCTAGCTTTCTTATATAAGAGCCAAATGAGCTGACATATTTCCAAGGAAAACAGACCGCCAAAATTTATTTGTAAAGATTCATTTCATATAGAATATCTGGTATCTTTCATTTGCAATCTTCCACAAATTCTGCAACCATAATAAAATTCAACTTCCTTGAAAAAGAAAAACAAAAAAAGGATAAATCACAGAAGAGCGTAAAAGAAGTGATTTTCATAAACAGTATTAATGCAGTAATCTTTTCAGAAGAACTGTTAGATACATACTATCATTGCATACCAAATTCTACAACCCAAAAGTCAAAAGTGTAGCATATAAGATAATCTAGGCTTAATCAATCAAGAGGAACCAAACTCATTGTATACGGGACAACAATAGGATAAAACATGGATGTTGGCCCCAAAGTCGAAACATCACAGAGCTTCTTCATGCTCCTCGTATCAAACCGATATAAATAGACATTAGCAGACACCCGTATGAGCAACACCCCATCTTTAAAAGATAAAGGATCCATCCAAGCAGGCGTGTCCTTGCACAATCGGCTCGCCACTTTCTCCGATATCTTATAAAGTACATTCGAATTTTCCTTCTCCAAATTCTCCAACGATATAGAAATCCTCAACTCCCACTGTGATGCAAAGTGATCCTCTAGAACCCACAGTTGGAGTCCATCTTCAGAGATGATCACATAGCACACCTCGCCTTGCCATTCTCCTATACACATTTCCGGGATCCCACTAAATTCTGTTTCAGGAAGAGGTGCCGTAACCAACAAAGAAAACTCGTTTTCAGGATCGAACATGAGGATTTGGTAGCCGTCAGTGAGCCAATACAAAATCCCGTTCACCAGAACGCCTTTGTTTTTAGTGAGATTGTGGTTGCACACGCAACACTCCTTCGATCTTCTCCATAAGCCCGTTTCTGACGAATATAT
Source organism: Rehmannia glutinosa (assembly GCA_016081115.2). Lineage (NCBI taxonomy): Eukaryota > Viridiplantae > Streptophyta > Magnoliopsida > Lamiales > Orobanchaceae > Rehmannia > Rehmannia glutinosa. The sequence continues at coordinate 648,639 of JABTTQ020002514.1, read as the reverse complement.
GTCGAAGACGAAGCAATACTCATCTTCTCCATTTTCGATATCACTGACAGCCACAAGTTTGAAACGTGTGGACACATCAACGGGGTTCTGAAAAGGGTTGAATGCCAGGGCTACATTGCTGGTTTGGGAAATATTAGGCCATTGTAGACTCGTCCATTGTTTGTTCAATGGATTGCAGACGTATATCCTAGGATGCGAACTAGGGAAGCAACTCCGGCAACATAATAGCCCATTGTTTAATGACATTATGACGATATATTCAGGGAGAAAATCGAAAACATTGCGCCACACATTGACGTTATCTACATCGACTGGAATGTAGCTAATAGACTCGATACTTTCATCGTCTGTCCATTGGAATACCTCCTGGAAAAAAAATCCTGAAACTGGTTCTGTTTTTCTCAACTGGGAGGTGATGAATGAGCGGTTGGAGATAAGATTGAGCCATTCCTCCGAAACGTACTTCAAACGGTGCAATGTTTTGGCAGGTAATCGGGATAGTATATTAATAGGAATATCGTCGTTCTCAAACCAGCACGGCTTCATTTACCCACAGACTGAAAGAATAAATGTCAGAGAAAAAGAATTGAGCTGCCATGAAACAACATTCACATTTAATTTTTTCAAAAAACCAGTATAGACAAGCACATGGAAAATCTTTGTGAACACTGTAGCATTTCTTGGGTAAAAGTTAAACTAGAAACCAATACAAAAGAGGGATTCAACTGTCATCAGATTATTATCCTTGTCTATGAGGTGAAAGGGATAAGAGATAAAAACATACAACTTATGACAGATTATGCGAATAAGAAGCTAGAGACTCAAGAAACCATATGCCGCCAAAATAAATTAAAAAGAAAAATGAAGCTGTCCTAGCTTAAAATAACAACCAGCTCCCAGGACATCTCACTGCACAAGGGATTTTACAAAAAATAACAAATGAACATTTAACAAAATTGTATATTTTTTACCAAAAGTGTGTAAGCCCCTTTGTGTGTGTGTGTGTGTGTATGGGTAGGTGTTTTCCGCTCAACAAGACCGTTTTCATGAAACAAAATACTTAAAAATCTTTGAGCATCAGAAAAAACTCAAGGGTCATGAACAGAAAAATCAGTAAAAAGGCCGCGCGTTTGTTTCAGGCGAGAAAACCATCACCTGTAACATAAGCATTCAAAATAAAAGGGACCCATGAACAAACCTCAAAAAGCAATCTGTATTGTTGAAGCTGAAGAAATGGAGATTAACAAAGATGGAACTCAGTTTTGGTATTTTGCAATGGAAGAAAAGTGAAATACAAAAAACAAGAAATGGGAAACCCTGGAGGAAACTTTAAAGGGGATTGGAAAGATGCCAGGGGCTCGTCCGCAACAGTACGGGAAAATATGCCACCATATTTCTGTCAGATGCTCAATCAGAGCCCGACACGTGGACGTTAATGCAAACCTTTTTCTTAGTGTCAAAGACAGTTTGAACTTTGAAGTTTTTTTTTTCAAATAATTATCTATTATAAGTGTAATTGGAGTATATTATTTTAATTATACAATAAACTTTTCTTTTTTCAAAGGTAACAATTAGAAATCATGTATAATACAATCTGAGCATTAAAAGTCTAATAGAGGTCTTGGAGTTCTTGAGTCGATGATCACAATTATTAATTTATTTTGTAAATTGATAATTGTAGAACGAACATGATCATTTGGACTTTGGAGCTAGGTTGGCCATGGTTTCGGAACCGCCATTTCCGATTTTTCTAAAAGAGGAACCAGAATCAAAACTTGAGGTTCATGGTTTTGATTCCAAAACCAGAACTGACGGTTCCAATTCCAAATCGGAATCCGATTTCTCTGGTTCCGATTAATCTTTTTTATTATTTTTTGATTTTTTTAAATAAGTTATCAATTTTAGTTACAAAATAAAAGAAAAAATAGAGAAGGAATTATACTTATATTTATAATAATATTAAACTTTGGACTTAATATAAATAATATTAAGTTGCCTATGTATTCTTTTAAGATATATAGAGGAATTAAAATTCACGTGTCTCACTTACAACATTTAGTTTAAGATGTGTCTCATGCGGTTGCGAATATAAAATATCATAATAAACATTTGACATTTCTTCTATCATATTTTTACCCAAAAAAGGAGGAACAATTAGTTTTAAGCTTCAAACCGATGGTTTTAACTGTCGATTCCACCACGGTTCTTGACAGTTCGAACCGGCGGTTAAAACTGCAGGTTCCACAATTTTTTAGATCAAGAAATCAAAATCGGAACCAGCCTACACGATTCTGATTCTAATTTTGGAACCCGATTCTGATCAACAATTTCGGGAATTGTTAATCATGGTTCTAATTCTGTTTTAGAACCAGATTTCGATCCCATTTGGCCACCCCTATTTGGGGCACGCCAACTACCTTTCTAATACAAAATATATAATGCCATAAAGTTTTAACATTGAAGTCCTAGGTAATGAAGCACAAATATTTAGATGCATTAGTTTTGTTTGTTTATGTTTCCAAATGTTCATTTCCAATTTTCAACTATTTATAAAAATAGAATAGTATTCGTTTATAAATTTTTCAATGGAAATTGTCATTTTCACTTTCTATTTTTCACATAAAACAAGATTTCAAATATATGATTGCAATTCCCAACCCTATGTAATATTACACTACATCACTTATCAATCATTATTCTCATCTTTTCATCCAATTACACATGTGGAACCTACCATTACCAACTCTATTTATTTAAAATATTATTATCCTTTAATTACATCAATATAATGGGACCCACCATCTACACTCTTATAAAAATAATTGTTGGAATTGTTTGGTAAAATGGGTGTTGATCGGATTTTGGCCAAATAATTAAGTGGTTTCCATAGTGAAAAAATAAATTAAATTATTTGTAAAAATTCTACAAAGAGAGTAGATGAGAATATCATTTGAATTTCTCAAAACCAATTCTGGGTGAATGAGAAATTAATGCTAGAAGTTAGCCACTTAATACTAGAAAATGGTATGGAAAATGGAAAATGTAAGGAAGGAGAAATGCTCCATCCCACATAGAAAAAGGAGGCAAAGTTTGCTCACTTGATATATCCCAAGTTGGACTTATGGGTTTGGGCCCTAGGGGCACCCAAGTTTTTAAAGGGGTGAGGACCTACATGCTTGTGGGTTTGGTTCAAAGCACGCGCAAGATGCCGCCCTTGCTGCCGCCGCCGGCTCGGCCCGGTCGTGGTCGCGGGCCGTGGGCTTGGGCCCTTATTATTTTTGGACCAAAAATCTTTAAAATAAATAATTAATTTTTAATTAATTAATTAAAGTTTCCAACGGGAAAGTGTTCGCATCCGCGCACGGCCCGTCTGTCGGGTCGTGTGTCAAGACGGACTTGTTCGCATCCGAGCATGGGCGGACGCACGGCCCGTGCGTCGGGTGGTGCGTTAAGTCGAGACTTTGTCATTTTCATTCGCATCCACGAACAGGCACACGCACGGGCCGTGCGCTTGGTCGTGCGTCGATGCAAAAGGCTGAACACATGCGCCTGTTCGGTGTAAACATGTCTTTTCGAGCCAAAAGATATGATCTTTCCATACGGGCACCTTGATGCCTATATAAATCGCAATCATAAAATCGGTCATTGCATTTTCTGCATATTGACATTCCCTCCTGTTCAAAAGCTTGAAAGTCTAAACACTTTTAGTTCGCTGTAATTTCAATTTTTGCAAGTGCTACTAAATCGGAATAGAAAAAAGTCATTGTATCTTAGGGACGTACGCCAAAACCGTAAGCACTTTGTATACAGGGCGTTTTCGTCTTGCGGAGACTGAATCGAATTCAGGCCTTGACTCAACCTAAACACTCAGCCATATTCTCTTAAACAGAAACCTTCCTAAATTTACCCAACAATCGCAAGACGAAAACTTACATTTCTATTCAAGACAATGGCTTCAGTTTCGTTCACACCGATGGCAGCTGCTCCTGCTCACGGCAAAAAGCTGCCCATGTTCTCCGGCGTCGACTTCAAACACTGGCAACAAAAGATGTTGTTCTACCTTACCACCTTAGGGTTGTCCCGTTTTCTGAAGGAGGATCCCCTACCGTTGGCGATGAAGAATCCGACAACCTACGGAGAATCATTGTGGATGCTTGGCATAACAGCGATTTCCTATGTCGGAATTATATTTTGAATGGACTAGACGATACCCTCTATAACGTCTATAGTTCGTTCAAAACGTCCAAAGAGTTTTGGGACTCTTTGGAGAAGAAATATAAAACGGAAGATATCGGCGCAAAGAAATTTGTTGTCAGTAAATTTTTGGATTATAAGATGGTTGCCACCAAGACGGTGATCAGCCAAGTGCAAGAAATTCAGATCATACTTCACGACTTAGTGTCTGAAGGGATGATTCTGAGTGATTCGTTCTAAGTGGCTGCGATTATAGAAAAATTGCCGCTGTTGTGGAAAGATTTTAAGAACTACCTCAAGCACAAGCGGAAGGAAATGGGGTTTGAGGATTTGATAGTTCGACTTTGGATTGAGGAAGACAATTGGGATTCCGAATGGAAATCGGCAAATATGGGGGTGTGACCATATTTTATGGAACACCAGTGGAGTTTCTGTTGTATTTTTAAATGTAACAGAAGGTGTTGCCAAAAGTGTTGTGGGGCCAAAACCACAATTGCATGAAGTATTGCCTAAAGTGTTGTAACACTAGAAGTAGACACACGAACAAGTTAAATCCGAAGTGTTACTAAAGATGTGATAACATCAAAGGTTACACACCTAGTAAAAGGTGTTAATGTAGTTGTTGGAACTAAGGTCTGAAATCTGTTAGAACGAGATTCTAACTGGATTGTTGGGACAATGTTCTAACAAAATAAAAGCAAAGTGGCCGAGAGCCATAAAAGGTTCTGCATATCTTGCGTTGAAATAAGGATACGAGAAGTTGGAAAAGGAGGATACTTTGAAGTGTGGGGGTGCTTTGGCTAAAGTAGAAGCAACCTAAGAAAATAAATTCAGCATTCTTGATGTAAATGATGGTACGATCATTAAATCAAAGGCATAATACCAATAGACAATTGATTTTGAATGGGGTTATTTCGATTGATTACGTGAAGTCAAAGGAAAACCTTATCGATCCGCTTACGAAAGGCATAAATCGAGATCAATTGTATAAATTGTTAAGGGGAATGGGTTTAAAATTCACAAACTAAAGAATGTTCATAGCGGTAACCCAACCTTGTAAATTGGAGATCCCAAGACCTTGGTTCAATGGGACAACTAAGTTATGAATGTTTAGCTGAACACTTGGAAATGTGTTAGCTCATTCTCGAAACATCCAAGTGAATGAAAACCTGTTGAATGTGGTGAAGTTAAGTTTAAGACTTTTATTGATTCATATGTCGAAAGGTGGAGTATGACAGAATACTCTTCAATAGGAGATCACCTATATAAGCGAGAAGTAATGGCCGCTTCAAAGAAACACTTATGAATCTAGGATATGGTCCAGGGCCGAAATGGACACAACGTGAGAACAACAAGTGTTAGAATTGTTATTATGTAAGTACTGTTGTCTCAGTTTACACAAACGGCTGAGTAGTTCAAGACATCGCGTCACGAAACACCCAGTAAATCCGATAGTATTTTACTAAGAAAGGTTCAAAGCCACAAGCTACCTATCCTGATGCAATAACAGTTCGCCGAGACTTTCAAGCAAATCTGCATACACGCATGCATTAGTTTCATTCATGTGGGGGATTGTTGGAATGTTTGGTAAAATGGGTGTTGACCCAATTTTGACCAAATAATTAAGTGGTTTCCATAGTGAAAATTGGAATTAAATTATTTGTAAAAATTCTACTAAGAGAGCAGATAAGAATAGCATTTGGAATTTCTCAAAACCAATTCCGGGTGAATGAGAAATTAATACTAGAAGTTAGCCACTTAATAATAGAAAATGGTATGGAAAATAGAAAATGTGGGGAAGGAGAAATGATCCATCCCACATAGAAAAAGGAGGCAAAGTTTGCTCACTTAATATATCCCAAATTGGACTTACGGGTTTGGGCCCTTGGGGGCACCCAAGTTTTTAAAGGGGTGAGGACCTACATGCTTGTGGGTTTGGTTTAAAGCACACACGCGCGCGCCGCCCACCTGCCGGCTCGGCTCGGGTCCGGTCGGGATCGCGGACCGTGTGCCCAAACCTGGGCTTGGGCACCTATTCTTTTTGGTCTAAAAACCTTTAAAATAAATAATTAATTATTTTTTAATTAATTAATTAAAGTTTTCAACATGAAAGTGTTCGCATCCGACCACAGGCGGACGCACGGCCCGTGCGTCGGGTCGTGTGTCAACACAAACTTGTTCGCATCCGAGCACGGGCGGACGCACGACCCGTGCATCGGGTTGTGCATCAATTCGAGAATTTGTCATTTTCGTTTGCATCCATGCATGGGCACACGCACGGGCCGTGCGCTTGGTCGTGCGTTGATGCGAAAGGCTGAACAGATGCGCATGTTTGGTGTAAACATATCTTTTCGAGCCAAAAGACATGGTCTTTCCATACGGGCACCTTGATGCCTATATAAATTGAGCCCCTGCAAATGAAATAAGATACGAATTACATAAGATCACAAGCATAAAATCGGTCATTGCATTTTCTGCATATTGACATTCCCTCCTGTTCAAAAGCTTGAAAGTCCAAACACTTTTAGTTCGTTGTAATTCCAGTTTTTGCAAGTGCTGCTAAATCGGAATAAAAAAAGTCGTTGTATCTTAGGGATGTACGCCGAAATCGTAAGCACTTTGTATTCGGGGCGTTTTCGTCTTTCGAAGACTGAATCGAATTCAGGCCTCGACTCAACCCAAACACTTAGCCATATTCTCTTAAACGGAAACCTTCCTAACTTTACCCAACAATAATATTATATATTCAAATTAAAATATTGAAAGTGGACCCACCACTATCAACTTTTTAAATTTTTATATACAAAAATACTTTTTTTAAAACTATTTAGCTAAACATAATCTCATTTTCAAACTTACATAAAACTCATTTTCATTCAGTTATTCAACATAATTCCATTTTTCACACGAAATAATAAATAAAAACTGAACCATGAAAACATAATCATACAAGACCTATCGGTTGTTAGAATAAAAAAAACAATTAGACTTTATTTTTTTTTCCTAAATAACATATTATATTTGTGTGGCGAGCGCCGAGCGAAATAGTTAATTCATGCTTAAGTGAAAAGAAAGAGGAAACTTTGGTCTTGTTTGTTTATGTTTCCAAGGGCCTATTTCAATTTTCAACTATTCACAGAAATAGAATCATGTTTGTTTATAAATTTTCCAATGAAAATCATTATTTTTACTTTTCATTTTTCACATAAAATAACATCTCAAACCTGCCGTGAAAAAAAACCTAAAATTTCAGTTTTAAACCATATACACTATCCTACATCACTCATCAATCACCATTCTCATTTTTTATCCAATTATATATATGGGACCCTCCATTACCAACTTTATCTATTGAAAATATTACTATTTTTTAATTATATATATATATATGAAATCCATCACCTACAATCTTATCAATATAATATTATATATTCATCAACATTATATACTAAATGAAAAAATAAATATGACACATATAATTACTCATTAGAAGGGAAAAAAATCAAAATGGGAAGAGCTCCTCTGCTCCGCATTTGTGCGGTTATAACTTGTAAGAAAGGAAGAAAAACTTGAGGATAGAAAAGAAAGAAATGGAGAAAGGAGTGGAGAAGGGTGGGAACCTATGAAGCACTGATATGGATACGGGACACGGATACGATACGACAAGGGTACGAGAATATGACATATTTTGAAATTTTAAGGATACGGGTACGGTATATATATATATATATATATATCTACTCTACCTTAAAAGTCCGAATATTTCTGTGAAATTTTGCTTGGACTAAAATAGCCCTTGATCTTTTAATTTTTAATGGTAATTTATAAAATGAAAAGCCTTTTTTACAGTACAAAAAATCTCCCCTGGATAGATTTTTGTGATAGAAAAAGGAATCTCAAAAGTCAAAAGATTTCACTTTATATTCCTTTTCTCCTCCTCTTACAAAAAATCTCCCCTGGATCGATTTCTATGACAGAAAGAGGAATCTCAAAAGTCAAAAAATTTCACTTTATATTCATTTTCTCCTCATATCTCAAGTGGGATCTAGGTCTTATGTGAATTTAAATAAGGAAAAAATTTGAAAGAAAATTCAATTTTACCAAATTTTTATTTCAAAATTTACATATGTAGATTGGGATTGATTTTGCGATTAATAACGCCATTGCTGCAGAGTTAGGGTGAGGGGCCGAGGGAATTAGAGCAAAAGACTTCGAGTGAGATAATCTGGAGTCCATTCGGTGGGTTGAGTTCGTCGAGAGATTCATTCAACTCAATTCAACTCAAGTCTGGTGGTATGCTTCCTATTTCTTTTTCTACATATAATTTCGGTTTCAAAATCTACCCCACATAGATTAGGATTGATTATGCAATTAATAATGACATTGATGCAGAGGGGGTGAGGCACTGAGGAAATTCGAGTACAAGACTTCCAGTCAGATATTTTGGAGTCCATTCACGGTGTTTAGTTCATCGAGAGATTCATTCAATTCAAACCTGATGGCATGCTTCCTATTTCTTTTTTACATATATTTTATTTACGAATGTTCTCCTATTTCTCTGAAATCATGTCGGACTGTTAATAATCTACCACGGCCGCTAATATGTGACCATATTTTGCTAGATTTTCAAATTTTTTGTTGTTATGGAGGGGCTATAATGCCATTTTGGATTTTATGTTATTATTATTTTTTGTTTCTCCAAGTGTTTTTTTAATTTGCATAAGATACGAGTTGTAGATTTTACTTCGAATGGAGATTATGTGATCTGATTATGTTTTGGAATATTGGGAGATATGTTACCTGTTAGAGATCATTCAGTACCTAGGCAGGAGGAATTCAAGGACATGTTAGCCTGTATGATCATGTTGATCGGACAATCAGGGCAAGGTAATAATGATGCTTCCATGTTTTGCTAATTCCTAATTCTCCACCACATTTTTGTTCTTTTGTCTTTACTCTTTGAAATTTATTGAAAGATGACAAAGAAAACGGTGAAAAATCCAAATAATAGACACTATAAATTGATCTTTTGGTTTAATGAATATGCTTACTCAAATGTTATTTGTTTGTTGATATTTCCAGAGTTAACACGGGACATCAATAACTAACTTCATTCATGCAATATAGTCAGTCCGTTCATGTCTAATAATGAAACTGTTTGTTAGTGTAATGTATATAATTTTGCGGAGTTTAAAGATATATAAATCTTGTATTATCCAAAAGTGAAGTGGGTTCATTTACTTATTAGGTAACTATAATTATATTATGGGATAATTGCAAAAACTACCCTTGAGGTTTGAGTTTATTATAAAAAGAACTTGAGAAATTAGAAAATTACACAAAACCCCTTGAGGCAATGGCGGAGGGCTGGGCCTCGGTCCTCGTATTTTTTAAAGAAAAGTTTATAAGAATATATTTTTTTAAAAACTATATTTTAGTTAGGATTTATATGATTTTGTTTTTAGGTTTTTTTATCTAGCCCACCCCATTTTTATGTATTGGCCCGCCCCTATACTTTTCCTGGCTCCGCCCTTGCCTTGAGGTTTGATTCTGTGTGAAATGTAAGGGAGGGAATTGCAATATTTTTATTTTACAAATATAAGGGGGTCTTTGAAATATTTTTGGTATAACGGGGTAAAGTATAATATATATTCAAACATGAAGGACTTTTTTTTGTAGTTTTCAAAATCCTGTGGGTTTTTTTGTAATTAACTTAAACCTCAAATGTAGTTTTGGTAACTATACCATATATTATTTTGTGGCATACTCCTATGTTTAGGTTATGTTACACAAATGTTTATGGAATGTATAGAAAGTGAAACGATGCATAATGACTGTGAATTCAAGGACTACACTGTCACACGGTAAGGAAAATAACGATCATTAACATAGATATGGTAAAAAACCCATGAAAAGTATCGTTTTTCTTCCTTTTTTTTTCTCTCTTTAAACAACTATATCATTAGCTACTTATTATGACAATATATCGTTGGGAAGATATGGTGAAAAACCAATATAATATTATTTTATCAAAATTTAATTGTTTTTATCACCAAGGTCACCACAAAAAGTAGCTAAGTAATCATTCTCTAATTTAGGTTCATTGCAGATTCTGTTTTCATAAAAGACGTCCTTGTATAACAATTGAAATGGCCTCCATTTTATGTGTGTCCCGATAATTTGTATATCACTTGATTAGTTTTCTTATTTTTGATTAGATAGTTATCAGAAATAATAAAGAAATTTAAATATTTAGTTTAGGCGAACAACTGATACAAGCTATAACAGTACCAATTCTACAAATAGACTTGACTTGCTAAGAAACTAAACATAATTGGTACCTAAACAATTTACATATGTAATTTGGTAAATTTACAAAATTGTAGATATGATTTATCTCCTAATTATGAATCCTCCTTGAGAAACCTTGGCATCATTTGTTAATCTAATTTTAGTATCGGAACTAATTCAAATTTATTGTTTTAGATACAAATAGTTGAATACAATGAATAATTTCAAAATGCTTTCAAGGCATCATTAAGCTGCTTTGTGAAACTCAATTTTCAAACTATCCCACAGGGTGAGAAGGATATGATGACAAAATAATCACAATATATATGTGTTGATGACCCTGAGTTTCGCCACTATAAGGACATAAAGGATCTTCTACGACATCGCCTTGGTAATATTCACAGTTTCTTTGAGGATTGTATCCTTCCAACATGCATTACTGCTCGTTTTTTACTGCTAAACTAAACAAGTATTTTCTTTTATACCCAACAAAATAAGATTTAGTGGATATAAAATAATTTATGAAGTTATTGAAGCTATAGAGTTAAACATTTTATTACTTCATGAAATTGTTGCTTAGTACAGTTGCACAAAAATGCATTGAGTATATACTTTTTTAATTTATTGATTCACTATGTGTGCCCTTTTGGTTTCTTGATATGAGAGTTGATATTTTATAAATGTATATATTTGTTGTCCATTGATTTAGACCAATTTGAAATTATGATACTGGATATGAGCTCTTTTGTTGGATGCCTCTCTTGGTGATAATTTTTGTTAGTGAAAAATATTAATTTAGCCTCTGTCGGCGATGCCAAGTGAATAATATCAGCTAAGCTAAGATGTTTTCTTGGAGGGATTTAGAACACTTGACTACTTGAGTGTGGAATTCTTTTGGTTTATTAATTCACTATGTGTGCCCTTTTAGATTCTTGATATGGGGGCTCGTATTTGATGATGTGTACTTGGATTCACTATGTCATAGATGTTCTTATATTTTATGTCTTTTTGTCTTTGTTTGTCCATTTATACTCATTGTTGGATTTAAAATATTTAGAGTATGCAATTCTAGGATGGACAGTGTTCTTGATGGCTCTGCGTGTGAAGAAACAAACATGTATTGTAAATTTGTAATGATATGGATCTAGAAAAAAAAAAGTATATATTTGGTGTTTGTGTTTTTATATGGATTTTAAGGATGAGTCTTGATTACAATTTCTTTGTACATTGGCAAACTTATAGGAATTCCCGTGAATGGATAAAGCATATACATTAAAGGCACAAGTTAAATAAGGTTGCTTTCTGGAGAAAACAATCGTAGTCATTGTTATATGTTCCTTTAATAATATTTTCATGCTTGCTCTCCTGACGATTTTTTAAGGATAGTGACAAATAAGTAAAAGAGAAACTAGGTATATACTTTCTTCAATTTAGACATACATATGAGTCAAAGTAGGTTTTGGTTGATCTATTATTGTATGTGTTCATACCTTGACTCTGGTTTTTGCTTACAAAATAATAGAGAAACACTGAATTAGTGGCTATAAAAGGTTTTGAGTACTTGAGTTGTAGACTTAAGACAAATCAGCGAAGAGGTAATGTTTGCTTATTTCATCATTTGGTATATATCAAACCACTTTCTTTTGGTTTATTCTTTCTGGGTGTTGGCCCTTTTCAGAAATTCGAAACAATACTCTTTGCACATGCACAACTGGAAATCGAGGCTCCTATCTTCTCTTCAAAGCAAAGTCTTCTCCCCATCTAATAAGACTAATATATATATGCACACACATATACAGACATACACATATCAGATTAAACATGCAAATTTTAAAGTTAAACATGTAAATTTTAAAGTTGATTGAATTATGGGCCTTTCTTGAGGACTTGTTTGTTGGTTGTGAGCTCATAATCTTTTCAATAAGCACATATATTATATAGCTGAATTTTTAGATGCCATCTAATTCAATAATCTAGATATGAGTGGATTTGTTAAAATGAAATTTTAGAAACATAAGAAAGTAATTACATGGAGTATACCGGTAGGGGGGTCATCAAAACATATTAAATGCTACATGTGTTATATAGATTCCTTTACATATCAATAACATGTTAATAATAAAATTGGCATCACGAGTTTTCTGAATAGAACTTATAGGATTAGTGTATTACTTGTTTTGTTCATGTTGTTGTTGTCTACCCCGAGCTCTTTCAATCATTTTTTATGAACAAGATCATGTATGCATAATAAGCACATATCCCTATTAAAATATGGTGTCAACTTTTATGGACTCCAATGGCTTTGAGATGCCATCTAATTCAATAATCTAGATATGAGTGGATTTACTGGGTGGTGAAAATGGTGAAATTTTAGAAACATAAGCACATGAGTAATTACATGGATATACTTTCAAAACATATTAATACTTTTACTCTAAATCTTCATCATTGGCTTATCTTATTAAAATTTTATTGTTTCAATTGTTGTCATATAGATTCCTTTTTGAGCATATCAATAACAATTGAACATAAAATTGGCAGGAAAAAGAGTTGTCGTCACCAGGGTAACTTTCTTTCCGCTCTACGAAATGAATAGAACTTATCAGGTATTTCAAATGGAACTTCTATTACTTTCATTTTCTTTTTCTTATTCCATTTGTTTGTTTGGATTGAGAAGCTTTCGCTTTCTATATTGGAAGAAGCCACAACGATAAAATGAATAAGTTAAAGAAGCATAAAAATACAAATTTAACATGTTATATGCATTTTTAAAGATGCAAATTCCATGTGCCTACAAGTTTAGTTTATAAATGATCATTTAATGGATATATTAAATAATGTTTTTAAGTTGTCGTTTTAATGTCATCAATATGTATTAAATTGACAATTGTTTCTTTAAGTTCGAAAATATAAATAATTTGCATGTTATGTAACAACATAACCAAGTTGAAAAAAATGCCCAATTCTATGGTGTTGTAAGATCTAATCACGATCATGGTTTATTGTTGTAATAATGAAAAATTAAACTTATGCTTATTGAGATTCCCAAGAATTGAAAATTTATCATCTTCTATTTTGTTGAGAATGCAATTTTTTTTTTAAAAAATACCATTTTGCCATTTTTTTTTTGTTAGTCATTGAGCATATTGAAATAATGTAGACCAAAAACTTCTTTTGATAAGTTAAATCCAGCATAAAAGAAAATTTAACATGTTATATGCATTTTTAAAGAGCAAATTCCATGTTTTTAAATAAATTGATAATTTAATGTTATATATATCATAATGCTTTTCTTTTTAATATGTATTAATTTGAATTTGTTTCAAGTTCAATAATTAAGAAACTTGCATGTTAGGAATACAATTTGTTGAGAAAAATGCAAAGATATAAATCACTGAACTAATGAAAAAAAACTTATGCTTATTGAGATTCCCCAGGTATAAAGTTTTCCCATTTAAAGGTCATCCATTATTAAATTTTTTTTTTGGGGACAACATGTTTAAGACGTTTTTATCATGTTAATATTGACATTTCAATGGAATATCCGGTTAAAATTGTTTGATTTTAGTTGTTTTTTTAAATGAATTATAAATTGAAATTTTATCTTTTTATTTAAGGAAATACTTGAGAGTCTTTTATCCGAAGAATGAATTAAATCATGGAGAAAAAGTTGAATACAATTTGGAGAGATCAAAGATATAAATCAAACTATAATAAAATAGAGTAGGTATAAAGTTTTCCCCCATTTACTTATTAGTTAAATTATATTTTTCAAATACGTTTTGATCATGTTATATCACATTTATGGAATTGGTTAGTTTGATTATATCTTAAATCTTGAATTATTATTGAAATTTTATTTAATCAAGGAGAACATTGCTAAAAACAATTCATTGCCAAAACAAAAAAGTAAAAGTGGTAATGAAAAACTGAATGTAGTAGACGATGAAGTTGAAAATGTACAATCCACTTTGAAGACTAGCAGAAATATTAGACAAGACATTAATTACTTCTACACAATGCTCAATCAAGTAATATAGATGACATGGAAAAGGAGACGAACAAAATAAGCGAAACGACAACTGAGCAAAATGTTACTAGGATCCAAATTTCAAGTGATGATAAAGATACTCCCAAAGTATCAAAAATAAATATGCAAAGAGATTGTCAAATTCAAGTAAGAAGATGCTAATGACAATTTCCTAAATAAAAATTATTTACATTCCGCTTAAATAAAATATATTTATTGGAACAGTTCGATGATAATTTAAATTAAATTCTTTTGGATGAGTTTTTGGGTCAACGGCATCTTCAATATACGTGTGTAGAAATTGTCTAAATAAAATATTTATTATAATAAAGTAAATTATATTAACCTTGCAAATTCCTCTTTGAGTCAAACTCTATTGTACGATATAATATAAATAAACTAAAATTAAAATAAATAATATTGATAACTTATTTTAAATTAAATTAGCAAAATTATATGGTTCACGTGCAACGCACGTGCACCTTACTAGTATATATAGAATTATATATTTTTATATTATTGAAAATACAAGGCGTACTAAGTATAATTAAAAAAACAATGTTTCAAATATAAAAAACCAAAATTTTATAAGTACTCAAATTTGAAATGTGATAACTCACATAGACACACAAAAAAATGCTGAAAAAATGATCAATAGAATAAATTCTATCCATTTTCATGTGTGATATATCTATGGAGTATCCATGAAGTATCGCATAAAGTATCGTGTCGGATACGTATCCGGTACGGGTACGACATCTTCAGAGAAGTGTCCGTGCTTCCTAGTTGGGAACGATAAAGAAGAAAATGGAATTAAAAGCGCACAAGAGAGATACAGATGTTCTAAAGGTATCCTCGTAACTACTGACAGTGATGATAATCTCCAGGAAATCTATCGCCAAATCAAAACTTCAAAAAACCCTGTAAGCAAATCCCTTTAAACTTCAAAATCTCTTATTTGTTGCATGAAAAACGTGTCTTGAACTGATTTCTGCTTTGGAAATATGTGTTTTGCAGGCAGTTATCAACTACGGTGCATCTTGGTAATGTTCAGTTTTTGCTAGTTTGGATTTTTATGTTCTCCCTTTCCCATTGCTGTATAAACTCGTATATATTTGCTAAGTGTTCGACGAAATGCTTTAGAGGAAACAAAAGAAGTGGAGAAAAAATTTGCTTGTTTATCAAACACCTCCTTCTGAGTTGTCTTTCACTATTTCTCCCTGTTATTTATAATAAGATGAAATGTGATTAGTTTTGTGGTTCTCAGGTGTCGTGTTTGCAGTCAGATTCTTCCTGTATTCTGCCAATTGAGCAGCAAGTTTCCTAAGCTTTCTTTTGTGTATGTTGATATTGATGAATGTCCCGAAACGACTCAACACATTCGATACACACCCACTTTCCATTTTTACAGAGATGGTGAAAGGGTTGATGAGATGTTTGGTGCCGGAGAAGACCGTCTACACGACCGCCTCTGGCTGCACTCTTGAAAAATATACATCCAACTTTCTATCTTTTAACTCTTTGCCCGGCTGGTGCTCCTAATGCTTTTCGAAATGTTTGTTTTGATACTTGTCTACATTCCTTGTCATAGTTTTTATATAAAAAAAAATGATTTGTTAGCTCCATATATAGACATAGTTGTGCTGAGTTAAAGAAACTATACAATGTTATGCTCATTCATAATTTCTCCAAAATAACATTAGCAGAATATTCAGAGTCGAACTTTACAAGAGACAAGGCAGAAACACATTATGAATGACATGAATGAGCATAAGTTAACCAAATTTATCTGTACTAACATTCTTCAAAATTTCTACACTCGTATCAACATCCGGGCTTGAATTTCCTTTTCCAGACACAGCGACGCTTGATTTAGAATTTGATCTGCAAACACGTTTTCTGGGGTTTCTTGGTAAAGTGTCACCCGAAAGTAGTGCATTCATAGACCGTTTCTGCATATGACCTATACATGATTTTATATCCCTGCTAGATCCTTTTGAACTAGCAGGAATTTGATTCTGGTCAAATGCTCCAGTTGTACGAAATGGTCCAAATTCGTAGCCAGAAATGGCATTCTTAGGATTTGAGAGGGGGGAAATTGGAGGGCAGGAATTTAGATTCAAAGATGAAACATTGGGCTTGACATTTACCCCTTTTCCAGCTAACTCTAATCCGCTTGAGTGTGCATCTGATGTGCTCCATATATTGCCTCCATAGTTGCTCTGAGTATCTTGCAACCGACCATCATCAATATCTGCATCCATTTCATCTAGCTGCACTTCCTGAAAACATTTGATACAATCACAAGAAATTAGTGATATGCAAAAAGGACATAACTAAAAGATCTATAGCATCCTGGGAAAAATAACTTTAGCAAGTTCTCAGTAAGGAGTACATCTAAGCAGACATTTTAACATTATGCAATCAATAGCATGTCTCCAAAATGAAATGAAATACTTATTTGCAGGAACGATAAGATTAATAAGGGAAAAAAAAGAAAACACCGTAAGAGAATTGCTTGTTTAGCACACAAGAATTTGAAAAAAGAGGTTTACTTTTCCAGGATATAACTAGCAGCCCTTTCTATAAGCTAACAACAAAAACAGAAATACAAAAACAAACTACCGAACTAAAGATGCCAAAATAACATCTAGGAGATTAAAATTGAGGGATCAAATCATTTCTCATCAGAAAAGCAAACCTCTCAAAGTTTTAGCAACAGTAGATTGAAAAAGTACAGAAACAATACCTCATTTGGTATGTTCACAACTTGTTCCGAGTCAGACATACTGTCTCCTTCTGAATCAGCCATCTCCTCACACTCAAATTCTACATTTTCTCCAAATTCTTCCTCAGAGTCACTCAACTCTTCTTGTTCCATTATAATTTCAAGAAGCGAATCGTCACACGTAGTATCAGCAGCAACTTTCCTACTTCCTTTGTTTCTGGATGTAACTAGTGGAATATCTCCTGAGTTAAGATTCTTTTTGTTAGAACCTTTAGCACTTTCAGATTCAATGGTTCCAGCACTTTGTATTCTGCCAGTACCTCGTGAGTCGTATTGCTCTTTTCGCACCTTCTCGGTTCTTGGATGTGAAACTCAGATGAATGTCCAAGTCTAATTCATTAACCTTTCCACTACGGCTGGTGGCTTTTGTACCTGAAGCACTTGAACTGCCAGCTATAGATGGTGTACTTAAGGAGGCAGAAGGATTTTGCAATGAAGCGCACCTTTGCACTGGTTCTGCAATAGACGAAAGCCTTGCAGCAGAATGTGCACTTATTGATTCTGTATATAAATCATCATTTCTTTGTAAAAGTGGGTGAAAGTCGACATCGAAAGGTGATGCGTTTTTTCCAGGAGGCTTGGGCTTAGATGATTCGCTAAGAAAATTCACAGCATCTCTTATATGGCGCGGATTATGAAAAAGACTGAGACTTAGTTGTGGTTGCTTTCCTGAAAAGAAAGTGAAAGAACTAGATGTGCTAGTACTAGAGTTCACCGGATAGTAACGCAAATGACCATCTTGAGGTGCTTGGAATAATAGAGGATGCATCTGAAGATCTGAGCCACCTCTCTCTGCTACACCTTTATTAATTGTTATCTGAGGATGATTTGGCTGCTGAACAAAATCATTCCTACTCGGTCCAGATTTCACTGAAGAGCCTGCCAGACCTGCAATTCTCGAAGCATTGCCAGAAATGTTTGAGGGCGCTACTGACTGGGAGCTTTTGAAAGCTGATTGTGACATAACGCGAACAGATGGAGGTAGGTTTACGGGTGGCAAATCAGGAGCTAATTTCACCAGGCGAGCGCTATTTGGTCTACGAGCTCGATAGGGTCGCAGAACTACTTGAGAACTGGACAACCTTGAAGACAAGTCAGAAGTACATTAGTTTAACTCAACAACAATCACTTAAAACACCGAGAAAAATCACAAGTTGCGGCAGTAGATGCGTACCTTAAAGCAGCTGGAGACTTGGAACAGATTTGGGGTTGGATGGAACCCTCACGAGATGGCACCGAAGAAACATTATTATCTGGCCTCCAATCTGCCAAAAATGCCTCATGAACATAGGCTTCGTCTTCCTTGTTGATGCGATCACTGTTAGTTTCCTCAACAGCATTATCAGTGCTATCCCCCTACAAATTAAGCTTATTCGGTAAATACAAGCCTATGATAAAAGAAATGGGCCTCCAAATGTCTATTTTCATGAGAGAATACCACAAAAATTTTAAAAATATTCTATGCAGAAATCGAATGTATTTTGACCTACACGTAAGAAAACAACACACACATTTACAAACCCAATTATCTAACCCTAACGCCATTAAAAATAATCGGTGTTGGTAAGATATCCTTAATGTACTCAAATTTGTCTTCATCCTCATTACGTAAGTCCCCTACGACTAAGATCTAATGGTGACCTGCTACGATAATGGTTAGCATTTAAACCATATTAAACTCCAATACCATATTGGCATATAAGGATCAGCTTTACATACCAATGCTGGCCTGACCAGGTAAGAAGTAATTATCACATTGCGAGGAACATGAGGCAAGAGGTCAAGATAATATCTGCCTGAAGACCAGGCAAGAAGGAAAGACAGCATAGTAGTTTGATCACATAGTATAGCAAACATCAAGTACCAATGGCATAACACAGTTTATTTTAATTAGAATCAGAAGGCTGAAATCCTATTTATCGCCAATGTTTATCATTTAGCTTGTTTTACGATAAATATGCAACCTTAAAAACATTCAATCAATACCATTAAATTTTTAAAACCTCCTCTTGTATGAGACGTAATGTATTTGTATGAGACGTAATGTAGGGCTTCAACTTATGAATGTGCTTACTGATAAATGGCAAACAAACAGGAATAATAATATCGAAAAAATACAAAGACAAACGAGGACCGTCTGATCGGCTTCAAAGTTTAGACAGACAATCAGGATCCTGGTCTTGCAGTTTCCCAGGCAACAAGAGCATTGGAAGCGCCTCTTAACAAATCACGATCAAATTTAAGTTTAGCAGTTCAATCCACTCACTATTATTCTTAAAGTATGATATAATAAGTTTAAGAGGAGGATTAGTTGAAATAGACTTTTCAGATTCCTGGGACAAAAAAATTGCAGATCATTCGGCTAGAATCATTTTCAAGTGCATTATATATATACACACACACAAACACACATATAATGAGATTCGTGTAGGGAAAACGTTGATATCGTACAGCATGTCAACCTAGATACATTCCAAAATTACATAAACCTTCAGTGAAATCCTATTAGCAGCCCATTAATCATTACAATGGCAAAATCCAAAAAAAAAATATTTAAAAGATGCGATCTTAGTAGTATATGCCAAACAGAATTGGTAATGCCACCAAGGTAGCCAAGCCATAAGCCGGAAAGCAAAAGGGCCAACATTAAACAATACAACAGAAGATAAGGACAATAGAACTGAAATCATCAGCTAATTTCTACTTTAAGATGGCGTAATAAATGCATATAAGGATGTCAATAAATAGACTAAAAAACATTACACTTGGACAACTTTTTCTAAATTCACTTGTCAAAATTTTATAGAACATCTCTTATGTAGAGGCCAGAGTTTATATCAAATTTACCAGTAACATTACCATAAAGCCATGTGATTAAGCACGTTGATAGCTTAAGTTTAACTAGTGTGAAAAATAGAGGGTACAACAATAACCAAAAGAAAAAATAAATTCTTGAAGTTTGACAGTTTCTGGACAAACATTTCTAATTTAGAGTAGAAGTCCAATTTGGTCTGTCCCCTATTACATAATATGCGTCCTAGTATGGGGCCATTGAGCATGGGGAAGTGGGATGCTTGATATATAATAAAATATAGGAAACAAGTTTATTGGTAGACTAGGCCAGCACATTGATCCTGTAACTAACTCTTTTAACAAATAAAGAAATCCATTTAAAAAGGCAATGTGGATCTACAACAAGAGAAATCAAGTTTAAGAAATTATACCTCTTTCTCAGATGATGAATGCCAAGTTGAAGGAGAAGGTTTGCTAGTTTTTCTTCTTAATTCATATAAACGTCGCTTTTCTTTCTTGTTTGCATCAGATTTATATGACTTTTGGGTGCCACAAGCAATGCGCCACTGCCGTGGAAGCAAAGAAGGATCTCTATAAGGAAGAAAAGATCTCCATATTGATATCCAGTCGAGTTTAAACCTTTTCAATCCCTGAATCATTTAAATCAAATATATGATGAAAGGAATGGTCCCACAAACTAAGCACAATATGAGTCACTTAAGAGCATACCAATTCGATCACGAGCTATCTCCTCAGAAGTCAAGCTGGAATTTTTCATCCTCCGCACAGCCTACAAAACAAAATGAGTTTGCTTTTGGATGATGCAGAGGGCATCTTTTCTGTACAATCAAAGATAATCACATACCTTTATTGGATTTTCCAGTGCTTTTGATGATGCACGGTTCTTCTGCCTCACAAATATCTGTTTTACAGCATATGTCATTATATTCAACTACTGCGACTTTTGTTATCAAAGAACTTTCACAAAAACAAGAGGAAATTGCTACTCATCCATCACATGAAAATGTTATCAAATTCATTATAAAATTTAAAGCACATTCTGCTAATGACATTGCTAATAATCTGCAAACTGTATCTTCTGTGGAGAAACAAATTTTCAGTCTTGAAATTGACAGTGTATAATAAAATACATCACCTGATGCCTAGATTTGCAAGGAAGAAACCGTTGCTGTATAGCCTTCCAGTCAGTATTATATTCCATCAACCCCAATGCTAGTAATCTGCAAACGAGTCCCAAGTTCAGAAATTGAGAGGTGCAAAAGAAAAAACTGCCAGAAGAACAGAGAAGTCAACAAAGTTCAGGCAACACTTTCTGCACTCTTCTGTCTTCTCCCAAATTTGCTTATTTCACTTCAAGTGTCTAAAGTAGAAACAAATAGCCGAACTCTTGCGTCTTGCCCTTTTACCATGATTGAAAATTTATGAATATATCACTAACAGAACCTCAGCCGACAAAAATAAAATTTGTCGCTAAAGTTAGTGACAGATCTACTCTTGTTAGTTCATAAAAAAGTTGCAGTAAGCAAACCATGCAAGAAGTCTTATAGATGTCTTTTCACATATTTCTGATAATTAATCATAAGGTAGAAAAGATTATCACAACAACCATACATATGGAAAAGAGAACAGTAGGTACAAACGAATTAGTGGTTTCAGTTTTCCTGGAAGACCCATCTTTGGATATAATAAAAGAGTAACGTTACAAAGGGCATATCAATCAACGTCACAAATTTTATTCTAGTTAAAATTTAGAAGGTAAATGGGATTTTACAGAATAACTTAAAATTTCTAAGTTCCTATGGTTACCCACTAATGAAGAGCACTGGAGTTCCTACTAAAAAACCAGTAAATTATCCCTTTTTGAGCTGAAAAAATGATGAGGGTAATTGGAAGCTCATCATCCCTTGATTTACTGATTTTCTCAATTCTCATTATTGAGATTTCAAAATTTTCAGTGCACTCCTATTTTTCCTTTATGCTATTTTGAGCAAGTACAAATTTCCCAAGTTATTAACAAGAAATCGAGTTACTCCGCAGGAAAATTATTAGAGGGGGAAAAGGGGGGAAAAGCACATGCAGGACACAAAACGAAAAAACACTAGTAGTTATTTGGAAGGCACTTTCCAATTTCTGAGACAAATTAAATGTCCAGCGACAGACAACCACTAAGGTGCTTTTCAAAACTAAGATAGATGTATAATGTATAAAGTATAAAATGATGAATATAACAGCACAAATATCCTTGTTTCCAAACCTCTACTTTACAAGATCTCCTCGAAATAGCTCGACACTAAGGATCAAATGCCTCTGTTGACTAAAAAAGGAAAAGAAGAAGAAGATATTATGAAAAAGATGGATGGCTAGAAAAACCTAGAACTACAAACGCAAGTACTAGGTGCCATCAGCTTTCAAAGTAAGTGCTCCATCTTTGTTTAGAATATGGTCATACGGGCTATGTAAAATAATGAATATCAAATAAGATACTTCATAAAAAATTGTTTACCCACACTTCCAAGATAACTCGTTTCTTTATTTGCTTCAACTCTGAAAGATGTTTAAGCAAGGCTATTCATGACAATACAATCAGAAGATGCCAAGTATTATACATGAGTATCACATTATTTAAGTGCAAACACATATTTGTGCATGTCTATGGGTCACTAAAAACATATTTTGACACATTACTAAGTGAATCATCGAATTCAGTTATTTTAAGAACGTGAGTGAAGAAAATGCAGTGATTTCACAATCCTTCTTTACATTAATAAGCACTGTACAGAACCACATGAATGTTGAAATGGTGGGATGAAACATAAGAAAAAGAAAGCATACAACTCACTCATCCTCCGCATCAGTAAAAAGCACCCGATTTGCAAGAGCAGCAGGAGGTGGCTTGCGAGGATAAAGGGCAGGATTGAACAATGGCCAAAACCTCTGGGCTAATTTAGCAATCTCCTTGGGAACAAGAGCAACTGATTGATTTTTGGCTTTTTCAAGCAGAGTTGCAGCCATTGTCTTCTTGGGCATTTGATTGCTGGATGAAGAACAAAGCAACCCACTAGAATCTGGGGGATTGTTTTCCATTTCTCCTTGATCATCAGATTCAGCAGAACATGGAAAATTATGAAGAGGAAACAAGGGTTCCTTTTGGCAGCAATTCTGAAAACCAAGTTCAATTTGATATCGTTCATATGCTCGGACAGCTGCGAAACATTTTACAGAAGTAAGCAAAAAAACTAAAGAACAAGAAGCAAACAACGATTGCAAAATCTGACGTGTATATCATTACTTCAATATGACATACCGGAAGCAACATCATCTATATAGTTTTCAACTAATCTGAGTGGAGCTACATCTATAACAGACAGTACTGGACCACAAACATAAGGCACCCATGAGGTGCATTCCGGAGTTTGAGAAGTGCCTGCCTGCTCATCAGGTAGACGTATATGTCTCCCACTAGACAAGGAAATGACATCAGAATGCGGCTCTCTATTACTTCCTGTAGGAAAATCGCGCTGTACATTTTCATTGCTGCCATTTGGTGGCAACATTTTCTGAAGCCCATCTGACACCGACGGATGAATGTATGGAGGGGAGAAGCAAAAGCTTGGGTATGGAACCGTTCTCCATGCCAAGACTTGATCACGTTTCTGAAGCATCTCTACAACTAATTCCTTAACTTCAGCAGCAGTATGGTTTTTAACAGGCTCAAGAACACAGAGAGAGAACACCTGAATAAGTAGCTGTACATGCTCGTGAATCAGACAATGCAACTGCCCTATCTGATGTGGGGTAAATCCAAAGGTGAAGCCATTATTTACAGGAGGCATATAGGATGGAGCAATGTTGGGCGTGAGGTGTTTCCCATCATAAGCTGGAAAAGATCCGATTGATGCAAATGGTAAGAGGGGTCGCAATGGTCTATTCAACTTTCCTGAAAGCTTCTTGCTGCCTTCAAGAGAAGCTTTCTTGCATCTATTTCGCCTAGTCACACGTCGTTCTTCAACCTCTTCCGGTTCACTTTCCAATGCCTCTTCAAGTTCAAGTTCAAAGTCGGCATCATTTTCTTCATCTTCGTCATCAGCATTTGCATTCCCTAGTAAATTCTGGGAATCATCACCTATTAAAATACCTGCAAGGAATTTTCTATATTCCTCTTCATCATCAACGTTTTGAAGATCATCTTCGTCATCAGTTTCTTGAAGAAACGTTTCAAGTTCATCAAGTGTGAAACTTGCAAGAGAATAACGAGCCCTAGTACGCATACAGATTGCACCCTCAGCATCCATATCTACCATGGGTTTCCTGGAATCTGTAGCATTGCTAACATCCGTCAGCCCGGTCGACCCATTCTCCTTGTCACATAGCGATCCAGTTTTATCTGTAGTTGCAGCACAAGTTACATCGGGCTTTTTTCCGCATACTTCTCCGGAAGAAACTGTGGTTTGCATCACTATTTCTTCACCATGCTCAACATTTTCACTAGTTTGGCAATCTTTTGTAATGTCTCTATGTTTTTCCTCGGAATTTCTATCAAAGGGAGCACAAGGTCTTTCCCTACTATCAGCAACGTCCGTATCCAAGTCTTCAACTTCAGAACTTAGGCTTGAAGATGCTTCTACAGAATTAGTTTCTTTCAGAAAAGGATTGAAATCTGCATCTTCATCCTCGTCCTCTTCCTCAGCCACATTCTCTTTTCCATTGCCATCCCCTTGTTTGTTCTCTTCTGCCACCTCATTCTCATGATGCAAAGGGTATTGCTCAGGGTTTTGGATAAGCTGGCATAATCAGGATCTTGGTCATTCGGGTCTTGGACTTCGTTACAGACCGAAGTTGAACACCCCAACATTTTTCATTAAAGGATATGTACTGAGGCTATCAACCATGCATCATAGTAAACAAGCATTTCCCTAGTAAACTCCCAAGAATGATCCCAACTGCATAATCAATAACCAATCAATTATAACGGAATTCCAACTGAGCATTCTGTATTCCAATTTCAAATAAAAGTCGGTTTACTTGTTTAACGGCGGATATCCGCCCTAGACCTCTAGTTAGAAATATTCAACTAGCTAGCTTAATCTTGCTAAATAATGATGGTTGTTACTCCATTGCCCTACGATAGAATCTCTTTCTTTCTACAGGAGAAGCCTCGTTAATTGAACTCTTTGACAATGGCATATCAATAAGTACGAAAACCTTTGTGAAAAATCCTAATTGGATGTTACGGCAAAAGAGATAGTACATACCGGCGTTTGATAATTCACGGCGGCGGTGGTGGCGGCACGGCAACTAGTCCGTCGGCCTCAGCGCTGTAGTCTTCTTTCTAATTTCCCCGTCCTCGTCCTCCTCTTTTTTTTCTTTTTTCGCCTTTTTTGTTGATATCTTCTCCCCCAATTCTCCACGCAATTATGAATTAAGGCAGCGATTGCTTATTAGATTTTTCTAGAAAAAAACGCTCAGAGATGAATTTTGGGCCGGACGTAGGGGGTGTTTTCGAACCGAACCGAACCGAAATTTCGGTTCGTCAAAAACTCAAACCGAAAACCGAACCGAACTCCACAGTTCGGTTCGGTCAGAACCGAATTTTTGATCGGTTTTTTCGGTTCGGCACACGGTTAACCGAAATTTTAAGTTGTGGCATGTTTGTTTCATATCCATAAAATGTTTGGTGTTTGTTTAATTGCTTCTCAAGTCATTATTTCAACTCACTAAATCAAAGTAAGAAATGAAAAACAGAAAAAGAAGATTACCAGACGGCGGCGGACTGATGACGGAGCTGCTGCCTGCTGGAGGGAATGGGTCGGCCGAGTCCGAGTGAAGTGTTGAAGTGGGAGATGGAAATTTGGAATGGAATTGCAGACTGGGGGACTGGAAGTGGGAGACGGCCAGGAGTTGAAGAATGAAGATTGAACTTTGAAGTGTTGAACCCCTAGGCCCTTAATTTTGTAAGAAATTTGTTTCAACCCCAAACGTTTTTCAGTTTCTGTTTAAGTAATATTATATATATTATATATTTATAGATTTAAAAAAGTTCCAATTCGGTTTTCGGTTTCGTTCGGGAAATCGAACCCCTAAACCGAAACCAAATTTTCAAAAAAAAATAAAACCGAAAATCGAACCGAAATTTCGGTTCGGTGTTCGATCAGGACCAAAATTTCGGTTCGATTTGGTCGGTCAACCAAATCGTAAACACCCCTAGCTGGACGTGTGATTGCTTGTGAGAATCTCTTTCACAAATAATCTCACTTTCACTGTTCTTGAATTTTGCCGCACATGTTGTGGGCCCAAATACTTGTTAGTACCGCTGTCAAAATACTTGTTAGTACCATATTTTCTTTGCAATTACGACTTTTTCGTTCCAAGTGAACAGTTTTTTATTGTACTGAAAAGACGGGTTATTTGACAGTTTGTGGCATTTGCTATAAACTTTTGCGAAATTGGGGTGAATTTGGGAGGTTTTGATATATTATGTGTAGGTGCCATTACAATTGTAGGCGCCATTTCCAAGGCGCTTTGCAAAGATTTTTTTCTTTTTTTTTTTTTGTTACGATTGGGCGCCTATTCCCTATGTTTCGTTTTTTTTTTTAGTTTTGAAAATTAATTTTAAATATTAAATAAATGCACAATTTTTGGATAACTAGAATGTGATATATTATGGAATGAAAATGCTATTACATAATAAAGTGTACAAATTACATAATTAAAAAAAAAAAAAAAAAAAGAAATTACACATTAAAATCTTTAATAAGTTATGACATGCCAAAAAACATAAGTACGACTACACTAAATTATATTCGTGGAGTATTTGTGAAACCCGATTACACTAATTTGTTTTTAATTTCAATTTTTTTTTTATAAATTACAAAATGCATATTATTATTTCGAATAAGTGAAACTCATTTTTGGCTAATTTGACTAAATATCCCCACAAAATTACATTTGTGGGGTATTTGAGTTGGACGAGTTTCGTTTATTCACTTAACGGTATAAAGGGTATAATTGGGAAAATTTTTTTATTCTTATTTGTAATATATTCGAATATATATGAATCAGTTTTAATATTTGTATTCAAAATTCTAATCTATCTTTATTGTCGAAAGATAATATTTTTTCTTGATTCTTTTCAAATTTAGTTTACTACATAAATATATATTCGAATATATTACAAATAAGAATAAAAAAGGGAGTAGGTCTGCAAATTTTCCAATTATAATTTAGTGTAATCGGGTTTCACAAATACCCACAAATATAATTTAGTAGTCGTATTTATGTTTTAATGGCATTTTGTAACTTATTCCAGTATTTTAATGTGCAATTTCTTCTTTTTTCATTCCGTAATATATCACATTCTAGTTATCCAAAAAATTGTGTATTTATTTAATATTTAAAATTATTTTTCAAAACTTAAAAAAAAAAAAAAACTGTCAAAAAAAAAAAGATCACTGGAGTAGGCGTCCTTGGAAGTGGCTCCTTCTTTGTAGGCGCCAATTGTAATGGCGCCTACACATAATATATCAAAATCTCACCAACTCACCCCAGTTTCGCAAAAGTTTGTGGCAAATGCCACAAACTGTCAAATAACCCCTAAAATAACTTTGAGGGATAATTACAAAAAAAAAAAAAAAAAAAACCCGTAGGTTGGGGCTAATTACAAAAAAATCCAGATATTCTTGGAAATTACAAAATACCTCTTTAGGTTTGATCCTTTTTATATTTTCCCTTTATATGTAATAAATATTTCAAAAGCGCCCCTTATATTTATCAAAATATTACAGTTACCTCCTAAAATTTAATTCACAAACAAACCTAAAGGGTTTTTTTTTGTAATTAACCCAAACCTCGGGGTATTTTGTAATTATCCATAACTTCATTCAAACCCAACCATTTTCACATCCGTCGCGAATACTATATACGGCAAATAAAAAACATTGTTGGCGATGACAAGCGCTCTCGTAGTCCTGTGGGAAAGTTCTTGTAAAAGAGGATGGATGTAAGGTTTGAAGTTGGAGGTGGCGTGTTTTGCCTTCATTTGTGATTTATCCAAATTGAGCAATGTTCAATTTTGGAAATTAACATATTAATGTTAAATGTGAAAATGGAACCATATTAATAAAATAAATTTATTAACACGTAAATATTATTATATGGTTATGTTAAAAGTTAATTGAGATAAGTTTTTTTCTTCTTTCATCATTTAACTCGAGAAAGCATCGATTATAAATAATAGACGGGGAGTATTCTCCCAAAACACAACGCCATATAGAATCCATTGCTTTGGCTAGGCCATGAACAACTCGATTTCACTAACCTTCTAATAAAGACACAATAAACTAATGGAAGTTCTTTAAGCATGTTAATCTGATCACCAAAAATACTACTAAAATAAGAATTGCTAACCGTCTTTCCACAAATTTGCGGATTACGCATAGCGAGTCATTTCAGACATTACCACATCCTTGAAACGGTCCTTAATCCAGCTAAGTGCCTCACGAAATCCAATTGCCTCAACAACTTTTGGATCATTTATTCCTTGGATTACTCATGTAATATCCACAAAAATTAGGGGTAAAAATTACAATTAGGGTTTACAATTAGATTCAATTGGGGATTCAAATCCCTAATTTCATAAATTGGGCCAGAGATTTCAATTATGGTTTCTAACTATTTAATTTTTTTTACATATTTATAATTTAATAATTCTTTAAATTAGACAATTAAAACAAATTTCAGTTATGAATATAGAAAGGTGCAGATTTAATAAAAAAGAGGTGAAGAGTTTTCTGATTTAATAGGAAGAGATGAAGAACCAGATTTTAACGTAAAAAATTTTATTCTTATTTTTAACTCCAGAATTCAGCCCTATAAATTGAAAAATTTCCCTTACAAATTTCATACCATTTCTCTAAGGTTCAGATTAGGTAAAAGTTCCATTTTTTTTTCTTTTTTCAATCTTTTTCCTTACAAACTTTGGCAAAAACTCAAACCATCTAGAATCCACCAACAAAAACATGATATTTTTTTCAATCAAACTCAAAACAGAGATAGAAAAAAAAAGGAAGAAAGAAGAGGGTAGATAGCAAACACCTCGTGTTACTGAGTGGGACATCGCCGCCGTCCCCGTTCCACCGCCGTTGGTCTTCGCTGGTGTGGAGGTGCGCGCGTCGGCTGGGCAAGGTGAATGGCGGGAGAGAAGCTGGGGTGATGGGAGAAAGAAAAGAATATAAGAAAGGGAGAAAAAAAAAAGAAAGAAAGAAAAGGAAAGAGACTGAGGGTGGCGTGAGATGAGGGTGAGGCAGAGGGAGTAGTTTTATTTTTTCTTTGAAAGGATATGAGAGAGAAGCATGAGTAGATAGGTCTTATTGGGCTTCTAAATTACATGGGGGGTACTGTAGAAGGAAAAAAATGAGATTTTGGTATAAGGATGGGGTTTTGGGGTGGAACAATTGAGGGTTGACTTTTCTTTTTAGGATTGTGACCACATCTTTTTTTTTTTCAAGCCTAAACCCAAAATCTCAAAATTCTTTTCAATATTTCAATTCTTTTCTAACCCATCCAAATTTCTTAAATAATTTTATTAATTAAATTTTTATAATATATGTAGGAATCGAGAATCACGAGGATTAGAATAATCACTTTTATATTCTACGAGGATTAACAAATATCAGTTGAGGTATGGATTTTTAATTCCTGTCTTTATATAATATTTCATGTGAGTATTTTCAATTATATGTGATATGCAAGAGGAATTATAAATTATTAGCCAGGGATCGAAGTTGATCTTCGGGTTAAGCCCGCTGTGCTATAATTTATTTACTGGCCAGTTAGAGGAAAAATTACAAAGGAATTATATGTTTTAATATTCATGATTATGCTTGTATGATTTTATTATGTATTGACAAAAGTTGGTCCCTACTAAGCAAGTGGAAGTCCCCCTTTATTTTTCATAAATTTTTCAGATTAAGGAGTCGAACTGAAGATACGTCAGTGATGGATGAAGTCCAAATTTAACTTTGGAATTTGAATAATTTTATTTTATGTCATGGAACATTTTGATAATATTTCAATAGTAATGCGACTGGTATTTATCTATATTTAAATGTTTTATTTTATTAAATTATTTTATTAAAAATCGTGTTTCTATAATAACATTTTTATAAACGTCAAAATATTTTTATTTTGTAAAACTGGGGCGTTACAACAGTGGTATCAGAGTAGGTCTATGATTCTGTAGACTTGTAAAAAAATATATATTTTTTTAGACAAAATAATTTAGAGTCATCCATCACCATCATATCTCAGCCGATTTCCTCAAGGAATGTGACAAATTTATTATGTCATTTTATTTCATGCCATTTAATTTTTTATATGCCAGTTGTAATACATGTTTCCATATGTAAATCGTACAATTTTATGTCATTCGTTGGATAATAATTTATGCCTTGTAAAAAAATATCGATGTTTAACTAATATGTCTACAAATATCGATGTCGCCACCAAGATTCACTTTGCTAGAAAAATGTGCGCGGTTGGAGAATTAATAATATCTCGAGCGAGCTAACTAATTACCTTAATTACAAAATCGAAGATGACGATAACATAGGAACCTACATGGTAAAAATGCATCGAAATGGTATGATGTGCATTTTAAGTGGTGCTCGGATCGATGGTGCTACACGGGATGGTTGATTATTTTGCCACCCCCAATGGAAGGCTAAGGCTGAATATTTGTGTGGGACGATGGTGAAGTATGATGCACAAAACTACACACTCAAGATTGAATATGAGGCATTCACTTTTAGGTTGTTTGCAAAGTGGATTGACCGTATAATTGAGGCCATGAAAGAAGATGAAGAGGAGGATCTGAATGAGGATGGAAATGAGGAAGAAGGCCATAACTTTTGAGTTGTTTAATTAAAAATCTGCTTTATTTTCCTACTATCCAAATAAATCCTTGTGAAAGGGTTGAAGTAATATTATGAATGAAAATCTAATATTCTGTCTACCATTATTCTATTATTTTTCTTATGTTGTGTTTGTAGTAAGACTCAATATTCGATTATTACGTTAGTTAACCATTATGTATACTTGTGAAATTATGGCTCCCCGTTACCAAACATGAACCGTACGAATGAGAATGGCAATCAAGCCAACAATGAAAATCAAGCTGATGTTGGAAATAAAGCCAATGCTCCTGTCGGCGATGTACTTGATGAACTATTGAGGGCAGTGCAAAACAATAACAATAATAATAATACGAGGATTGTGGAACAGTTTCGCCATTATCGTCCACCTACATTCAGCGGACGTGATGGTCCAGCTGCTGTGGAGGAATGGTTCCGATCTTTAGAAAGAGTTTTCCGACTCATTGGATGCACTGACAAGCAAAGAGTCACATGTGCCACCTTTGGCTAATTGAGGATGTTGATCATTGGTGGGGAGGATATTGGAGAACTAGAACCGAGAAGAGGAATGAGATCGTTAACTTGGAATGGGTTCAAGGAGGTTATCATGGGCAAGTTCTTCCCGCGATCGTATCGTGATCGAGAAAAGAGAATTTCTAAACTTTAAACAAAGAAACAAGACCGTGATGAGTATGAAGAGAATTCAACCAACTCGAGTCGATTTGCACCGCATTTGGTTGATCTTGATATAAAGAAGGCATTGAGGTTTAGGAGGGATTACGATCGCAATTTTCGATTATCTTTATCTGCTCGGGTGATTTGGAATATCTTTGAGATGGTGAAAAGGACACAAGAAATAGAAGCAAGCTTGGTTGAGGATGACGACGGTCGAAACCGGTTATGGTATTTGAAAAAGCGAGAAGTGGGATGGGACAAAACAAAATAAGAATGGAAATCAAAACAAGCGGCGCAAAGACGATGGGAATGTCCACCCAAATACAAAAAATAAGCCACTCTGTCTAATTGCAAGAAAAACTATTATGGCGAATGTCTGCCGGGCAAGGAAAATATTTCAAATGTAAACCGGGACATGTGACCGCTAATTGTCCTCTTTTAAAGGATGTTGGGAACATAAATGGTCATCGGTGGAGGAAGAGCTCGAATGTATGCTTTGACCCAAGAGGAAGGGACGAGAACCCAAGTGTGATGACAGGTATGTTAACCGTATCAGGAATACTTGTTTTAGCACTATTTGACACTGGTGCGTCACACTCATTTATATCTGCTAAATTTCATGCCATAATTGGATATAAGAATGCTTAAGTAGATGAATATCTTGAAGTTAGTTTACCTTTTGGGAATTGATAACTACGATTCCATGGATAAAGGTGTAAATTTAGATATAGGGGAAAACATTTGGAATCGATTTATATTTATTGAGATCAAGGATTTTGATTTAATTTTAGGCATAGATTGGCTTAGCAAGTACAACGCTGGCATTAAGTGTCAGGAGAAGGAAATAACTCTTGATTTGCTGGTTATGATGAAATAAAATTTTATGGTGTTAAGTCTAAGTATATGCCTAAAGTTATAACGACAATGAAAGCATTGAAGATGCTGAGAAAAGAAAATTGACAAGGTTATCTGGTGAACTTTGTTAAGATAAAATGTTTTTATCATGATTTTGATGATTTTGTTTAAATGTGTTTTTATACCAAAACAATGTCCCCAAATACTTTCGATCGATTTAAAATATTTTTACCATTTTTCGTAGTATTTATTGAAGTTTATTTTCGATAAAAAATTGGACAACACTTTTAATTCAGGCTCGACCGGTCGCCCTATAGGGCAACCTGTACCTGAGTTGAGTTTTGAAACAGAAAACGGGACGTATGAAAAAAAAAGGGAGCGACGTCGACCCAGAGGTCGGCCAGAGTAGGGGCGACCGATCGACCACTAGGGCGGCCATTGCACAGGAGCCCTCCTCAAAATGCGATCTTCTCTGTTTCGATTTTTAACAACCCCCAACCGATCAAGCACAAGGGCGGCCGAACCCCTCCGAGTCCCTTGTGTAAAAATCGCAGCAAACTCATTTCAATATTATCTCTGCTTGTGGACCAGGTCGAACCCCTCTTTTATCGACAAACTATCAGTTTGCATTTTTCGAATGACTTTTCCCTAATTTGTGGGATTGATTTCTAACAGCTATAATCTTGATTTTAAATGGTTTCTTTTGCAGCAAATCACTCCCCAAGAGGAGCCTATGTCGGAAATTAAGCGAACCTCTCCTATAAATAGAGGCTTCATTCAAGCAACAAGACAAAACACATTACACAAGAAAAGAGCATACTAGCAAACATTTTTTAAATCTTGTTGTATTAGCCTAAGCACTTGCACTTGCACTTCTTTGAGGTCTAGGCTTTCAATTCTTGATTACACTTGTACTCATATTGTATTATTCATTATCGAGTTGTAATCTTGATTTTGGGTTATCATTCAACACAAGATATCCTTGTGAGTGTTCTTGTGGTAAGAACACACTTGGATGATCTAGGTGATAGGTGCAAGAAGATTGTGGTGATCTTCTCTTATTGAGGTGTTGAAGAATTTGGTATTCTTCAAGGTTGAAGATTGTGGTAATTACCCAAGGTGTCGTTGGAGATTGTGGTAATCTTGAGTGAGATTGTGGTAATCTCAAAGGTGGTGTTGAAGAAGAGTGTGGTGCTCTTGAAGGTGATGTTGTAAGGTGTTGTATTAATTTTGGTAATTAATAAAATCTTTTTCTTTTTTTGAAATCCATCCCTGATATCTTTGGGGTGGTAGAGGATTAGGCCCTGGTGGGTTGAACCTCTATAAACCGAAAGCGCGTGTTATTTACTTCCCGCACCTTTATTTGTCTTGGCTTGTTTGATTCGAAAAAGAGGGCTAAATCGAGAAAATGGAGATAATCTATTCACCCCTCTAGATTATCGTAGCCGCTTGGACTTACAAACTTGACTGGTACCCGATGTGGAGGCGTTACTGTAGATGTCCCTATTGTCTGCGTGAATTTGGATGTATTTCCCGGAGGAATTGCCGGAATTCCACGAGATAGACAAGTTGAGTTTTCAATTGATTTGACACCTAGGCGGCGCCGATATCTAAGGCACCTTACGAGGATGGCACCAAAAGAGTTGCAAGAACTCAAGATGCAAATACAAGAACTCCTAGATATATGATTCATTCGACCCAGTGTTTCTCCGTGGGGAGCACCAGTCCTTTTTGTCAAAAAGAAATACGGGTCACTTAGGATGTGTATCGATTATAGGGAACTTAATCGAATCACGGTGAAGAATAAGTACCCGTTACCAAGAATTGAGGACTTATTTGATCAACTAAGGGGTGCCAATACTTTTTCTAAGATTGACTTGAGATCCAGATATCACCAATTGAGAATTAAGGAAAGTGATATTCCGAAGACGGCCTTTAGAACTCGTTATGGGCATTATGAATTCGTTGTAATGCCTTTTGGATTGAGTAATGCACCAATAGTGTTTATGGACTTGATGAATCGAGTGTTCCTTCCATTTTTGGACCAATTTGTCATAGTCTTTATAGATTACATACTGGTGTATTCTAAGAATGAGGAACAACATAAAGAACATTTGAGAATAGTGTTGGAGACACTTCACAGAGAAAAGTTGTATGCAAAGTTTAAGAAGTGCGAATTTTGGATTAATCGAGTTGTATTTCTTGGGCATGTGATTCTTGCTCAAGGAATTGAAGTAGATCAACTAAAGTCGAAGCATTGAATGAATGGAGGGCTCCTGAGATACGAGTGAAGTTCGCGTTTTAGGGTTTAGCGGGGGTATTATCAAAGGATTTTCAAAAATAGTTGGACCTATGACCCGATTGACTAGAAAAGGAGAAAAATGTATTTGGACGGAGAAATGCGAGGTTTAGAGAATTAAAACACGTTTACCTCTGCACTAGTTTTGACAATTCTGATCCCTCTAAGGAATTTGTCATTTTTATAAGCGATCTTTGCGTCTAAACAAGGATTGAGATGCGTATTGATGCAGCATGGCAAAATGGTTGCCTACGCCTCAAGGCAACTAAAGCCACATGAATTGAACTACCCTACACATGATTTGGAGTTAGCTGTTGTGGTTCATGCCTTAAAGATTTAGAGGCATTATTTGTATGGAAGAATGTGTGAAATTTTCACCTGACCACAAAAAGCTTAAAGTATATGTTTACTCGAGAAAAAAGAATTGAACATGAGGTATAGGAGGTGGCTAGAATTGGTTAAATATTGCGATATCTTATCAACTACCATCTGGGAAAGCTAATCTAGTTGCTAATGCTCTAAATCGTAAAACCAAAGGAGAAATATCGAGTTTAATAACTGAACAAGAAGAACTAGTGAAGGAGTTTGCCAAAATGAGGATTGAGGTAGTCGTACCACCAAAGAGTACGAAAGCGATATTAACATTATTAGTGGTGCAACCTACTTTAAAGGAGAGAATTAAGGAAGCTCAACCTCGGGATAAATTTCTAAACAAAATGAAAGAACGAGCCCAAAAAGGGAGTGTTATGGGGTTTCTTTTAACAGACGAAGGTGTTTTAACTTATGAAGGATGATTGTGTGTTCCTAAAGAAGGGGAACTTAAAAAGGAAATTCTTGAAGAAGCTCATTGTACGTTGTACACGGCTCATCCTGGGGGTACAAAGATGTACCGAGATCTAAAGGGAATATTTTGGTGGAGAAGTATGAAGAGAGATGTTGGAAATTTTGTAAAGAAATATTTGACTTGTCAACAAGTGAAAGCCGAGCACCAAAGACCGTCTGGTTTGCTAAAACCACTTGAAATCGCAGAATGGAAATGAGAACATATAACAATAGATTTTGTTGTAAGACTTCCAAGATCAATTAAAGGAAATAAGGTTTGTTTAGGTTATAGTAGATCGGTTGACTAAATCAGCTCACTTTCTACCAGTCAAAATGACGTACAATATGGAACAATATGCTCAAATCTACATGAGGGAGATCATGAAATTACATGGAATGCCGGTGTCTATTGTATCAGACAGAGATATAAGATTTACATCGAAATTCTGGAGAAGTCTGCAAAGTGCAAAGGGCACAAGATTAAAATTCAGCACAACTTATCATCCACAGACAGACGGACAGTCTGAAAGGACAATACAAATATTAAAGGATATGTTAAGAGCTTGTGTGCTCGATTTGGGGAGTAACTGGGAGACTTTACTGCCTTTAGTGGAGTTCGCTTATAACAATAGCTATCAAGCAACAATTGGGATGGCACCGTATGAAGCATTGTATGGACGAAAATGTAGATCAGCTTTGTATTGGAATGAGGTTGGTGAGAAGAAAGTTTTGGGACGGGCGATTCGGAGATAGTAGAAAAGATAGCCAAAATAAAGATCGAATCAGAATGACTCAAGATAGACAAAAGTCATATGCTGACAGAAGGAGAAAGCATATACAATTTGAAGAAGGAGAAAAAGTGTTTTTGAAATTGGCTCCTATAAAGGGTGTTATTCGTTTTGGGGAAAAGGAAAAATTGAAGCGAAGATACATTGGATCGTTCAAAATCTTACTCGTATTGGAGATTTGGCCTATCAATTGGCATTACCACCAAGTTTGTCGAGTGTGCATAATGTTTTCATGTTTCAATCTTTGAGAAAATATGTTCACGATCCAAGTCACATCGTGAACTATAAGGATTTAGAAATTAACAAGGACTTGACATACGAGAAAGGGTCGTCGATTTTAGAGCGCAAGATCCACAAACTAAGAAATAAAGAGGTTGCATTAATCAGTTCAATGAAGACGCCATGGCAAAATGAAGCCACATGGGAGCGAGAAGAAGAGATACATGCCAAGTACCCAATTTTATTATCGAGGTAAATAGAATTTAGAGGGCCGAAATTAATTTTAAGGGTGTATGATGTAATATCCACAAAATATAGGGGTAAAAATTACAATTAGGGTTTACAATTAGATTCAATTGGGGATTCAAATCCCTAATTTTATAATTTGGGAGAGATTTCAATTAGGGTTTCTAACTATTTTTTTTACATAATTATAATTTAATAATTCTTTAAATTATCCAATTAAAATAAATTTCAGTAATGAATATAGAAAGGTGCGATTTAATAAAAAAAGAGGTGAAGAGTTTTACGATTTAATAGGAAGAGATGAAGAACCAGATTTTAACGTAAATAAATTGATTCTCATTCTTAACTCTAGAATTCAAATTTATAAATTGAAAATTTTCCTTACAAATTTCACACCATTTCTCTAAAGTTGATTAGGTAAAAGTTCCATTTTTATTTTTATTTTTCCAAGCTTGTTTTCCTTACAAACTTTGGCAAAAACTCTAACCATCTCAAATCCACCAACAAAATGCTTATGATATTTTTTCAATCAAACTCAAAAACAGAGATAGAAAAAAAAAAAGAAAGAAAGAAGAGGGTACATAGCAAACACCGTGTCACGAGGCCAGGACATCATCACCATCCTGTTCCACCACCGTTGGTCTTCGTCGGTGTGGAGGTGTGTGCGCGTCGGCCCAGGCACGTGAATGGCGGAGGTGTTGGCGGGAGAGAAAGCTGGGGTGAGGGGAGAAAGAAAAGAATATAAGAAAGGGAGAAAAAAAGAAAGAAAAGGAAAGGAGAGAGCAGTGAGGATGGCGTGAGATGCGGGTGAGCGGAGGGACTAGTTTTATTTTTGGGAAATTACACAAAATACGCTTGTTTTTGTAGCATTACCACACAATACGCTCATATTACTCTTGTGCCTATTTTTTTACTTTTGTACCTTTTTTTTTTTTTTTTTACGTTCCTTGCTATTTTTGATTATTTTTATTTTTTTTTTTTTTTTTTTGTTCTGCATTGTTTTATATGTTATGTAAGTTGTTTTTCGAGGTTGTTTAAATTTGTTTCTTTATTGTTTCTATGTTGTTTCTTTGTTGTTTCGATGTTTTAAAATAACTGTAACCTATTTTTTATGTTGTTTTTTATTCATATATTATTTTGTACATTGTTTCTATTGTTTCGGTGTTGTTTTATAATATTTTTAATGTTGTTCTAATAATTTTTTTGTTGTTTTCATGTAGTATTCAATGTGTAAATACAATTTTTACCTATTTTTAAGCTCTTTTTATTCATGTTGTGTTTTAAATATTTTTTACGTTGTTTCTGGGTTGTTTCCATACCCTTTTTAATGTTGTTATGATATTTCTTTGTTGTTTCAATGAAATTTTCGATGTTTAAATACAATTTTTTACCTATTTTTATTAAAAGAAACATGTTTAAAACAATGTTGAAACACGAAACATATTTGAAACATGTTTGAAACAATGGTGAAACAAAGGTAAAATTTTCCGAAATTTTCTTTGGAGCGTATTGTTGTGTAAAAAAGAGCGGGGAGGCGTAAATTTAGGTAAAATTACACCTAAAGCGTAAATTTAGGTAAAATTGCATAGGAAAGCGTAAAAAGACCCACATTGACTTAAAAAGGTGGGTATTTTTGTCA
The DNA here is from genome assembly GCA_016081115.2 of Rehmannia glutinosa. NCBI lineage: Eukaryota > Viridiplantae > Streptophyta > Magnoliopsida > Lamiales > Orobanchaceae > Rehmannia > Rehmannia glutinosa. The sequence continues at coordinate 610,072 of JABTTQ020002514.1, read as the reverse complement.
TAAGCCCTTTATTTTTCTTTGAAAGGATATGAAAGACAAGCATGAGTAGATAGGTCTTATTGGGCTTCTAAATTACATAGAGGGGGGACAACTGCGAAGGAAAAAAAAATGAGATTTTGGTATAAGGATGGGGTTTTGGGGTGGAACAATTGACGGTTGACTTTTTTTTTTGGATTGTGACCACGTCTAACTTATTTTATTATTATTTTTTCAAGCCTAAACCCAAAATCTCAAAACAAAAAATCAATATTTGATTCTTTTCTAACCCATCCAAATTTCTTAAATAATTTTATTAATTATATTTTTATAATATATGTAGGAATTGGGAATCACGAGGATTAGAATAATCACTTTTATATTCTACGAGGATTAACAAATATCGATTGAGGTAGGGATTTTTAATTCTTGTCTTTATGTAATGTTTCATGTGAGTATTTTAAATTATATGTGATATGCAAGAGGAATTATAAATTATTAGCCGGGGACCATAAATAGTAGGGATCGAAGTTGATCTTCGGGTTAAGCCCATTGTCTATAATTTATTTATTGGCGATCGAGAGAAAAATTACGGAGGAATGATATGTTTTAATATTCATGATTATGCTTGTATGATTTATTATTTATTGACAAAAGTTGGTCCCTCTTGAACAAGTGGAAGCTCACCCCTTTATTTTTCATAATTTTTTGATTAAGGAGTCGGGTTGAAGATAAATCGGTGATGGATGAAGTCAAATTTAACTTTGGAATTTGAATAATTTTATTTTATGTCATGGAACATTTTGATAAATATTTCAATAGTAATGTGACTAGTATTTATCTATATTTAAATATTTTATTTTATTAAATTATTTTGTTAAAAATCGTGTTTCTATAATAACTTTCATATCGCATGTTTCAAATAGCTTGAGATGATCTATCACTTGGTTTTTATTAACAATATCCATATGTTTTGTTAATAGCAATCAAAGGGTGAGTACTCATAGAAGAAATCGATGAAGTGCGTAATGAGTGGGCGGAATGCTTGCTAGGATTATGTTTTGGTCGAGTATTGTTGAATACTTAAAATTGTTAGATGGATTTATTTTGAGTTTTTTATTATGTATGTCTTTAAAATTTGAATTCTTCCTAACTTTTGAGTTATAATTTTTAATTGTATTATGCGGTGATCACAAGGTATAGTTATGCGTTTATCTTTCTTTGGATGATTGACTCATTCATTTTTGCATGAAGGCGGGAAGTTAGCAAATTTGGAGTCTTTTGATGTCTTCTTTAAAATATTGGGAAACTAGATATTATTAGACCCTTTTGAAATTGGTATATTTATGTGCGTATTGTATATATTAATCATGTGCTTATTCGGACTTGATGTTGGTATATTGACCCTTTTGAAGTTGTGTAGTTTAGTATCGTTGTTTGGACTTGTTGATACTAGTGTTATCCTTTTGGAAATTATTTTGATGTCGATTGGATGAATTAACATTAATAGTATGGTGTTTCTCGCTTTGATGTTTATGGTGGATGGTTGTTACTTGCTTTGATGGTGAGATGGTTGTTTCTTGTTTTGTGAGGAGATGATTGTTGATGCAAAACCATTTTAATAAAATGGTAGGCAATTTTTTTTAAATTAAAAACTGACTTTGTTTAGAATATTCGACATCGATTTTAAACTGACACTAAAACATATAAATATGCATCTGTAAATGTGTGACATCGATTTATGACCGATTTCTAAAAGGTTTAACACATCGATTTCTAATCAGATTTTGTTAGAACAAAATCGATGTTCAACCAAAACTATAACATCATTTTTGTTAGAAACAAAATTAGTTACAAACCGATATATTAAGCCACTTATAACATCGGTGCTCAACCGATCTAAAAGATAGTCAACAACATCGATCAAAAACTAATGACGCTTCGGAGAAGGCTAGCAAATAGCAAGTTAACATCGGTTGAAAAACGATATCTTTTTGATATAACATCGTTTTTATATGCTTAAAACCGATGTTGAATAAGCATACTTTTAACATCACCGATTACGACATCGGTCGATTTTCACATAGAGATCGGCTAAAAACCGATGTCTATGACCATTTTCTTGTAGTGTTTAATCCTTTACAATAAAAAACAAAGTTGTTTAGAGAGAAGTCTAAACCTTCACGAGAGAAGTTGATATCTGCTCTTAATAGTGTAACATCATTTTATGTCCCCACTCCAAATCCATGAATTCGAACTATTTGAAGCGAGATAACGAAATTTTGAGAATAAGTTGTGCGTCTCTTACCTAAAAAATATCATGTATAAGATCTTCGTCCCACTCTAATAAATCAATTTTCATTAAAGGCGAATCTGATGGTGTTTTGCAATTCTTCCAGTGGAGTAGTGATGAAGCCATTGGTAGGATCGAAAGCCGGGTTTCCCAAATCTTTATATGATTTCCATTTCCAATTTTCTCACACTTGTTAATAACAACATGTTTTGCTCCCCAAATACTACGCCACATAAAACGTGAGTTATGCCTCGATTTCTTTGAAAAGAAGTCACCATTAGGAAAATATCGGCCCTTAAACATCCAGGGCCACTATTGAATCCGGGTTAGAAATAAATCTCCACACTTGCTTACCCAAATAAAGCCATATTAAATCTGTGGATGCCTTGGAAACCATTCCTCATTTGGACTTACGTGAACACGTGTTTTGCAAGATAACCATCTAATTCCTCGAAGTCCATTATATCATTTCCTCACTAGAATGCATTCATCATTTTTTCCAAATCGCACATAGTTCCAAGGGTAGAAGAAAGATACTCATTGCATAAGTTGGTGCGGCTTGAGCCACTATTTTCAAAAGCATCTCCTTACATGCCCTAGTAGCATCTTACTTTTCGAGCCTTGTATTCTGCACCACACTCGCTCTTTGATAAAAGCAAATACATCCTTTTTGTTCCGACCCACCAACGATGGCAAACCAAGATAATGACCATGGTTTTCTAGCATTTGCACATTGAGAATACCGCATACTTCATGTAGATCTTCCTCTCTGGTGTTTTTACTAAAGGACAATGAAGATTTTTGGAAGTTTATAACTTTCCAGAAGAATTTGAGTAAATTTGTAGACATTCTTTAATAGTTGATGCTTCAGATGAATTGGCTTTGAAGAAGAAAAAGCTATCATCGGCAAAGAAGAGGTGGGATACTTTCGGACCTCCTCTAGCCACTGCACAACCATGAATAATTCCTCTTCTTTCATAATCTTGAAGTATAGTAGATAAGCCTTCTTCACAAAGGATAAATTTGAGATAAGTTATTTAAGAGGAATTGAAATTTTGGTTGCATGTATCTCCGCCAGAAAATATAAAAAATAAATGGTGTAATTATTTATGAAATATTAATCATAGGATTAAAAAAATTAGGTCTTTCATAGGAATGTCTTACGGATCTTTATCAGTAAGGCGAATACCATGAACTTGGATTTTGGTATCATCTTTGGATCTTTTATTTAATAAAAATCATAAATTTCGCTCTCTCTTCTTTTCATCTTCTTCTTCACGTGCATGCTCTCTCTTTGTCTCTCTCCTCCTTCATTTTCTCTTCCTTCTCACGCCCTCTCTCTCTCTCCTCATTCTTTTTCTCTTTCATCCATCCCCAGATTTTCCAGGTTGTGGTTGTAGCACATATCTCTGTACTTTTTTATTGGAACATGGATTTCTGGATTTGGATTCTGTATTGATACAAAGTTACAGACAAATATTAATAACAATCATATTCAATAATGTCATCAACACACTTGACATGTAAGGATTAATATTTAGAATACGATATGATACACAATTTTGAATAGAAAATAATGGGTGCATCTTCCCTCACCAAAACAACAATATAATTATTTCTATACTTTGATGAGTAACTCTATCTAGATAAAATCATTATCTTGTTCAACTAATTATAAGATGAATACCATACTCCATGAATTCTTATATAATTGTGATGCTGCTTTTTAGGACAGATCACTCCAAGTTAGGAGTTTCGAATAAATCCAAGTCTTAACTTCTCCCCAAGCGGGAAAGTCTTCTTCTCCATGAGCTGAAAATCTTCTCTGCGGGAACTTGTGTGCACACACGCAAGCGTAAGGGGGTCACTAGGGGTTGCCCGGGAAGGCCCCTCCGATGCTCAAGTCATCACGGTGAGAGAATATAAGACAGTAACTGAATACTGAATAATAAATAAGTGAGATTATGAGATCTTAACTTACAAATGAAGAGGAGGGACCTTTATATACCATGGTGGTGGGCCTTGCAGGCCATGTAGGAGAAAGTAGCCTATGGGCCGGTCCCAGACTCCTTTAAGCCGGGTTATTCCATCTATAGCCCATTGATTATTGAGCAATTAATAATATTATTCCAATATATAAATTGAATTATATATTAAATATTAAATAACATTTTTGTCCCCCAATTTGTTAGTGCACTTAACATTACTAGATTTTTTTTCTTAGAATAACGTGACTAGGTTGATTACAATGCGATTCGGTCCAATTTGTTAGTGCACTTAACATTACTAGATTTGTTTATGGTGTGGTTATGGGCGGGGAGACTTTAGAAATTTTATAGAAAAATAAAAAAAAAATCATGAGGCTAATTTTTTTTTAATGCCATACAATTGAATCAATTAAGAATTTGTTAACTTTCATTCTGTAACTTGCATATAAGAAATTTTTATCTGGCTTTGCTAACCAACTTTTATTTCGCAAAGATGAAACCTATTGAGTATTGAGTGATGTTGCTATATATGCCCTTTTTCTTTCTTGCAATATAAATGTAAAACAAGACAAAGGAAAACAAATAAACTCCTAATAATTCATTCAAAAATGCTAATGATCATGCTAGCAATTAAGAATAGTGGGGCTAAAACACCAACGTAACGGTCTTGTAGATCTACACCCGGCACTACACTTAGCGTAATATCTAACATTTACATGTCCTACTTTTTAGGAAGTGGGACACTTGTAATCATCTACACACTAAGCATTACATGTGAATGTTAGATCTTTACACCAAGTGTAGTACTCTAGATGTAGCATCTACAAAACTCAACATAACCTTATGTGGGCGGTGTTTGGACAATTTGTTATTCTTCCAAACTACCATTGCACCATCCAATGATCCTTGAACAATTGGTTAAGATTGATCAAGTAAAGTAACTATTGGTCTCTCTTTGGAGATGTCGAGGTTCGAGCCCCAGGACATAATAATGGAACAATTAATATTGAGGGTTTCAAGCGTGAATGTGGGAGAATGGAACTCGGTGGGAACATGCGGTGGATAGAGGGAGTCAACATGGAGCAATCACTGGGGTGGATAGAGGGAGTCAACATGGAGCCATCACTTGGGGGACGACACGCTTCAGGCGGTAATTGAGGATATTAGGGATCTGGGAGCCATTGTCCATTCTCGCAGTTTACATGGGGCAGTTCCTGAGGGGCTGTTGTTGTTTTCCCGAGGACTAGTCATGTGGGAACATGGAACCTCGGTCAGCAAAAGAAAAAAAAACTACCACTGCTCCGCCCAAACGATATAAATTATCTTAATTACAAGAATACCCCTAAGATTTAGACTAATTATAAAAAAACTCATTTATCTTTTAAAATTACAAATACTCTATTGACATTTATTTCTATTTTATAAATTGAACTTTGAAGAATGAAATATTTGTTAAGAAAATGTAAATCTTAATGGGGTGCTTGTAATACATCAAGGGACATTAGTAATGTTAAAGATAATTGATTTTTTTTTTTGTAATTAAGCTAAACTTCACGGGTAGGGTCATAGGGGTCGTAATGAGGCGGGGTGGGATGGGTATTTAAACAATCAGCTAGGGGTTTTCATAGTTCAGCTAACTGACCAAACCGAACCAAAAATGACAATTCAATTCGATCGAAAAATAAACAAAAAGTTCGGTTCAGTTTTTGGTTTATTATTTTTTAAAATTTCGATTTTTGGTTAGGGTTTGGTTTTAGTGTTCGGTTAACCGGGCAGAATTGAAAATCGAACTCTTTTTTTAATTAAAAACTAAAAAGAGTTGATTTTAGTTTTAGCTCATCATCTCTCTCTCTCTCTCTCTCTCTCTCTCTCTCTCTCTCTCTCTCAAGTTACGTAATTCTGTCTCAACTCACATTTCTCGGACTCCGTCTATCTTTATCTTCAATCTCTTCATAGCGGCGAAAAAACTCAATCAACTTACAATTTTTTCAAAGCAACTATGAATACGGTTTATTAGAGTATATCTCAAGTCGAGTTGTTTTCATTTTTATTTTGCATGTTTTTTTTTTGTGTTTTATGTGATGATTTATACATATTTTTAGCGTGTTTTATTTGCATTTTCTTATTTTATTGATTTTTTTAGGTTTTGGTGGAAAAAAACAAGTTTTGGAGCAAAAAACGTTAAAAAAGTCATTCCGCATAGCTAAAGAAAGTCATTGTATTTTGGGCGTAACGTTCACATCAAAGCCCAATTGATATGATTCATACACCATTGGAAAGATAAGACAAAGTTCTAAAATGTCTATGTTTCTACTAAATGAAAATGAAAGACGTTTAGATGGGTTAAAATCATGTATAATTCAAAATAATATGTCGAAATCCCGAAATGACACGTCTTGGTATTTTGGTCATAGCTCTCTCTAAAAATTGATATTGAGATGATTCAAGTGACTATGGAAATCTAAAAGATAGAGATAAAATTCATAAGAATACACGAAGATGAAATTCAGTTTAGAGTCACGCGCAAGGGTGCGTGGTCGCGCCACTGCAGAACATGGCGAGCGCGCAGCATGTGTGACTTGCGAGAACACGAATTTTTGGCTTTTTCCTTTTTTGGCTCTTCCACCTTGTTTAGGATTCTAGGCTTATAAATAGGACTTGGAGAGCCACTTATTTTAGACACACTCTCATTCATAGTACTTCTAGACTTTAGTTTTGGTATTTTCTCTTTCATTCAACATTGGGATTGTTTGGGTTCTTCCCCTTGAAATTATTTAGCTTCTTAATCAAAGAGTAAGATTTCTTCATCTCTTTTGTCGATTTCAATTGTTGGGTGATTATTATTATTGCATGATTATGTTTATGATTGTTTTCTTTCCTTCATTGAGATTTTGATTCCATCCCCAAGCATGAATTAATTTCCTTGTTCTAGAATTAGGAAGATTTGATTCAAACAAACAAGCATGTATTGATTAATTGATTTGATTTCTGAATGGATTGCTTTATTTAATAATTGATTATCGATCAACTTTTGATTATTTTGGGGAATAATTGAGATCGATCGAAGATATTATTCATGGACTAAATTTATTCGGGGTTTAGATATGAATCGAGATGTATTATCTAACCCTGGGCTTAATGAAAATAGCAAATTATATTGGGATAGCCCTAATGCTGTGAATACGTGAGTTATCACACCTAGGCACTTATTTTTACATGATTGTTATATTGTTACCCGCATGATCAATTATTTGATATTACGCTTGTGAGTTTGATGAGATGAATCCGAAATCTAGACTTTTCTTCCATATATTTTTCTCAAAGTTTACTCGTGTTTAGTTTGATTATTGTTTTCTTTAGTTTATTAAAAATCACAATTCTTGTTAGAGTGTTTATGATTTAATTTATGTTATTTGTGAAACATAATAATTATTTGCCGGCTAAGTCTTCCTTGAGAGACGACTTGTGGTTAACTTGCTACCCTACAATTGATCTCATTCTCTTGTGAGGATTGTTAGAATTTTATAGGTGTTTAGCGGTCAAACAAAATTTTGGCGCCGTTGCGAGCTTTAGGCTTAATAATTATTGTGTTTATTTTTTTTCGTATTTCTAGATTATGATTCTTTTTGTTTGTTTATAGTTTAGGTTTCTTTCGTCAGTTGCATTTGATCTATTTTGTAGTGTTGTTTATACGAGCACCAAGAATGGCAACTAATAAAGAGCAACCACCACGACCCACATTAGAAGAGAGCTTGATTTCTTTTATTCAAGTTAGTCAGCAAACACAAGAGTGGAATAACAGACAATTTGAATCCTTGGAAGCTTCTTTTAAGAGAATTGAGACTCAAGTCGGCCAATTGGCTATGCAAGTTGGTGAGATAGCTCGACATCTCGTCAAAAAGGACACGTTATCTAGTCAACCAACACGAGCTCAAGCCATCACTAATCTTGAAATTGATGAGAATTATGATAATAAAATTGAGTTTCCATATTCTACTATCTTGTCTAACCCCGCAGGTGTTGCTAAAGTGAAAAAAGAAGAAGATGCAAGCGAAAGCAGAATGGATAAAGAGGTAAATGCGGATCGTCCTTACACAAAATTGATAATCCCTACAAACCTTCTACTCCATCCCCAAGTCCACTCCCAAAGCAACAAGATCCAGGTAGTTTCATCATTAATATTGCTTTTGGGAATGGTAAGAAAGTCGAAGGTATACTTAATCTCAGAGCTGGAGTTAACCTATGTCTTACTCATATTTAAACAATTAAATTTAGGAAAATTGAAGTCCACCGACTTATGTTTGCAACTGGCGATGATCTCTTAGGTATCTAATGGCATTGTTGACGATATTTTGGTCCAAGTAGATGGTCTTAAAATTCTCATGAATTTTGTTGTCTTGGATATGAGGAAGGATAAAGGTAATATTAAGGATCACACTATACTGTTGGGTAGACCGTTCATTGTCACCATTAATACTATAATAGATGTCAAAAATAGAAAACTAAGTATGAATATCTTGGGAAAAAGCTGTAACATTTTCAATTTTTGATATAGCTCATAGTCATGCTTGTGCCTTACATGATAATTTTATTGTTGACTCTGCCCGGATTACATTGTGAATGATATTTTATGGCAGGAACATAATGAAATTCAACGAGATAAAAATTCCAAGGTCATCAAAAAGGTCTTGCTCGATGTCCCACCATGATTTTCTTAGTTGATATCGTCAAACTAATGATGTTAAAAGAGAGCTTCTTGGGAGGCAACGAAGCATTTTTCGTGTGAGTTTGAATGTGTTGTTTGTTCCCTTCACATGAAGCCACCGCAGTTTGTGCGGATATGACTATGGTGCCATTTATCGATCTTCGCATTTTTGGGGGCGTATCTTTTTCCTTCTCTTTTTATGCATTGAGGTCATTGCGTGATTTAGGGGGAGAGGGGGACGATTAGTCATTGATAAAATATGATGATTGCATGTGGCTCTGATTTACTTTGCCTAGTATTTATCCCAAGTTTAATAATAGTGTTGTTTAGTCAACTTGAAATAGATGTACTAATTTGAGTTTCAAATATGAAATGACTTTGTGAACTTGATACATAGGATTTGACTAAGTGGTGGTGAATTAGCCTTTGTGGTGAGCGAATTAGGTGACGGTTAAACAATAGTCAAGTTGTGGGGCTTGAATTACAAGATTTCATTGGTATGAATTAAGTTAAAACCCTATTTTGATTTGTGTGTACACAAAATTGCTAGCACTTGCGGAAAAAAAAGCATTATATAGCTATAAAAAAAGCATTATAGAGCTATATAAAAAAATGCAATAATCGAGACCACTTGAGTTGGTATAACTAGGAGCATTCATGAGCCCCGTGTTTGACTTTTACGTAAAACGGCGGCTCAAACATGAGTATGGGAACTACCCTAGGAGTCTTTGGAAAATATCAGAAGTTTATACCTAGTGGAACAATATCTCGGGAGTTCTAGCAAAAAAAAAAAAAAAGGATGGGTCATGGCTACGGTTGCGTGATTTGTTGTGTGAGTAATAAGGGTTGCAACTTTTGACACAAATTTGAAATTTAGTAAGGAAGGCCAAACACTTTGATTGATGTTTAACTTTAGTCGAGTGAGTTTATTGCGAAGGTTGAGGACCAATGAGGAATAATCCGAGTTAGATGGAACGTGGTGTTATAGAATAATTGATTCTCAAATTGGACATAATATTTCTTGTTGGGTTTATTGACATTATTATTTGCTTGAGGACAAGCAAAATCTTAAGTGTGGGGAGTTGTTTTGCATGTTTTTGTGTGTGTTTT